>CM067502.1:14178595-14236095 GCA_034509495.1 Acestrorhynchus altus | reverse complement strand
TAAAAATAAAATACAAAGAAATAACATGCATATCAGTTTTCACAGCCTTTGCCATGACACTCAAAACTGAGCTCAGGTGCATCTTGTTTCCACATTTCCTCATTCAGATGTTTCTACAGCTTGATTGGACACCTGTGGTAAATTCAGTTGATTGGACATAATATGAAAATGGAAATTTGAAATGGAGTGGCTTTGGGACAGTTCTATGAATGTCCTTGATTGGCCTAGCCAGAGCCCAGACTTGAACCCCATTGAACATATCTGGAGATATCTAATAATGGCTGTGCACTGATGGAGCTTGAGTGGTTCTGCAAAGAAGAATGGGAGACACTTCCCAAAAACAGGTATGCCAAGCTTGTAGCATCAAAGTAAAAATGTGTAAAAAGATAAAAACAGTAAACTAAAAATGTAAAAGATGTGATCTCTTGATAAACAACATGTCACTGCATAATATATGTACATTACCACTCAAAAGTTTCAGAAGCCTTACTGGGTTTTCTAAAACATTTGACCAGTTGTGTGTGTGGGTATGTTGTCTGTGTGTGTATCAAAAAATGAAAAGATTGGATTGAATAAATACTAAACTGTCAATATTATTGAGCTACACATACAGAAGTAGTGTCACTCAGCCAAGCCAGGAGTTATAGAAGTTCTTAACATAAGCATAACCTGGCCTGGGCTTCCAGGGTTGCACTGGAACCCCAGGTAAGCTTATGAACATTCAATACCATGAATAGTGTAACCATACCATCAGTGTGAGCAGTGGAAATGTGTGCTTAAGAGTAACGAATCATGCTGGCATTCTGCATTCAAGAGCATACTAAGGTAAATTTGATAGATGATGAATGATGATGTTTGGTGGGGGACTGTATTCCAGGGTTCAGCCCCTTAGTTCAAGAAAAGGCTGCAGATAATTCTACAGCACATAAATACATTTTAGACAATTATATGCCCCCAACAATTAACCTTTAAAATTCTAAGCCAATTCTGTGGGATGTTTTCATTCTTTGACATACTCTTATTCACCAAAAATTAAAAAAAAGTATTTATAGGAGACAGACACACATGCAAGATATTGCTATTTTCTACTCATGTTTGCCTTCAAGATGTTCATATAATAAAAAGTAAACGTTTGTATGAATCAGACCACGTTTGGTAAAAGATTTACTTGCGCCTACAACATTTTTGCTTCTAAAAACAATTATATATCAGGAGTCTCAGGAACTTGATAATCCAGAGTGTTTTTGATCTGAAATCATTGCTTCCGATGAGGTTTTTGTAATGATTGAATTGAAAAGGACATTTATAATAATATATAATTCAAACAGCCTGAAAGCTGTTATTATTTTTGGTATTTATGTACTGTATGCATCAGTATTATCCCTTCTCAGGAATTGTATTCCGATATTCAAACACTATGAACAAAAAACAACCCCTTTCTTTCATATTTTCCTCTATAATCCAATATCTGGGTCAACCATGCCATTAGCCCTGCCCCTTCTCACTGATCAGTCATGCATGTTGAGCCTCCTTTGGTATTTAAACTACAATTGAATTCAATTGGAAACGAGTGAATTTTAGTGCGGCTCTCAGATGACTATACCCCTAGGCAAAAAGTGCATAAAGAAATGATCTGATGAGATAGTTGTGGATGAACTCCACTTTGTTTTGAACTGAAATGCAATTCCCAATGGATACTTGCCAGTAAACATTCTGCTTCCAATTTACTGATCTAAGATATATGCTTAAATACTTAAATATGTCCTCTGTTTTTGTTGGCAGCTAGTGCTCAGCATATGTAACATATTTAGCACAAAAACATCTTCAAGTCTGTTTGAAAAGCATCCCAAAATGACACAAAATGTGTTGCTTTAAGAAGTTATTCCTCAGTCGAGTGAGCATCTTATAATGAGTTAAGCTTGTTTCATCACACATATAACTGCAGTTTGCTATATTGGGCATAATCAAAACAATATGAGAGTCAAGTTTTCCAAACTCTTATTTTCTCTTCCATTTATTTATCCCATTGCAGTAGTTTTAAAATTGACTCATATCAGTGTAATAGCAGTATTGCATCTCATTAAATTTCCCATGCATTTAAGAGAGTTCATACTCTCAACCATATTCCAATATATTTCAGCTGAATGACTATATACAATGTAAGATATGATATGGGTGGCACAGTGGCTTGGTGGTTAGCATGTTTGAACTCCCAGCACTGAGGTATTGGGTTCAAGGCCCTATCTGGGCAGAATTTCCATGTTCTCCTTTTCTTTCCAGGTTTCCTCCGACATTCAAAAACAGATGAATGTAAGTCTGTATGCTCTGATATATAGTGGCACTCTGTCCTGGGTGAACCCCCACTGCTCCATGCAGTCCTCCAGGTGGATTGTCATTTACGGTAGAGACTGCATGATTGGCTGCTGCTTCTCGCTGTTGTGTTTTGGTTGAGTGCCAAAGGTGATTGTGAATAGTGCTGATAATAAAGCATGCTTGGGGATTTAGAAAAGTGCTATATATATATATATACATACATATACACACACACACACACACACACACACACACACACACACACACATATTACATATATTCTACATGTAAATATTGAAATTTGATTTTTATTTCTTCTTTATACACAAGAAGTCATGTTTATGCAAGCGCCCCTCTATAATGTATGTGTGAGAGAATGCAAGTGGGATGGAGGGGAGAAGAGTATAGGAATAACAGAGTAGGGGGCGGAGCAGAATAAAGGAACAGAAAAATTTTTTCCACAAAATTGAAACAGAATGTTGTTATTAAAACTAGATATAAACATTATCAGCCCATATCATTCTGTTTATATCAACATAGATATGAATATTGATATATGACCCAGCACTAATTATAACATACATCCCATATTGCATGTCTGCCCAAATGTTTCATGTAAACATGTATAATAGTTTCCAATAAAGATGGAAGGCTTGTTTCTATCATCACTCAAACTTCTTTTCATCACCTCCACTCTTGGCCTTGAGAGCCTGACTGCTGGCGCTCATAAAGTTGATCCAGTGCTGCAGTTCTTCAGGAAACTCAGGAACTTCTACCTGAAAAATACATGAAAAGGTGTTGGTAAGCAACACATACACATTCCTCATAAATCCTGATTTTGCCAGAGTCTCTACTATGCAGAGAAGGTTTTTTCTACTAGCTTTTGGAGCAATGCTGTGAGGATGTGATTGCATTTAGCAAAAAGAGTGAAAGTAAGGATGTTGGATGACCACCACATCTCCCCAAATTGGACGGAAGATCATTATTCCAGAGAACAGAGTTTCTCTGGGGGATTCTATACCGCTCTAGCCTAAGCCTGGCATTAATCATTGGTTCATGTTTATCTGAACCTATGAACCTCCAGAGAATCATATTCTAAAAGCAATAATTCTTTACAAAAACAAGACAAACTGTGTCAGCAATTCTGCATTTATTTATTCATTTATTGTTCCACAAATAGTTCTGAATGATATTCAAATAACTCAATCAAATCATGGATACAATTAAATGAAACTATTTCACTACTTGATTAAAAATTATTGAAATCAATATAAATGTAAAATTTACATTATCAATTAACTTGATTCTCCCTACTAGGGTATCGCCTATCGATTATTTTAGTAATAAAGTACTCTACCAATTATTTAATCAATTATTTGAGTATTCAGTTAAATACTTAAATAGCAATAGTGAACAAACACATATAATATTAAGACTTTTTAAAAACAGCATTTGAATTCAGCTGAACATGATGTAGCTGTCCACACAAAAGTCATGTTGATCCCTGGTCTGTCATCTGTTTTCCCAACTAATCTATAACTACTAACAAATCTATTAAACCATTATGCCACAAATCTAGTTTGCCATTATTGATAACGTATTTGTTGCTGCTCTATATATGAATTCTGTAAAGAAATTATACAAAATAAGCAGATAAATATTACACTTAAATTTGTTTCCTGTAAAGAAGTTTTATTATTGTTACTTACTGTTATCGTTACTAATCAAAACACGGAATTAACGTAGAAGCTTTAATGAAACTATAAGGTGGGATCCAAAGATCTGATTGTGAAAATGCTTCAGTTTTACTTTTTATTCCTGTAAAGACAGGGTGGTTTGGAAAGAGCTGTCTGTGCCTGCCAGCGACACCCTGAGTGTGAAAGAGCATGGCCAATTTTGCTCTCTCAGTCTCCAGCTGCTGATGGTAAGCAGTATGACCCAGGATTCGAACCTTCAACCCTCAGATCATAGTGGTAGTGCATTAGACCACTGAGCCAATTTTGTATTTCAATATTAATTTCAGGAAGTCATAGTATTTGGTGGCATTTCCCCTTAACAGGCCTTAACAGAGTCAAGTCACAAATTGGCCTTGCATTTTAAAGTTTCCCTAAAAATAATGTACAGTTGTGGCCAAAAGCCCAAAGTTTGCTGCCTCAGTTTAAGAACCTTTTGTCAGATGTTTATATGGTATAATGATGTATGATTATACGCATTCCATACATTTTTTTACTTTTTGACAAATACGTCCATTTTAAGGAAATACTTAATACTTACAGCATTGACCCTTCTTCTTTAAGACTTCTGCAATTCGTCTTGGCATGCTGAACATCAGCCTTCTGGACAAAATCATGAGTGAAGGCAACCCATTCTTGCCTAGAGTTCAGAGTTTCTGGGTTTTTGTTTGCCCAAACTTTTTTTGAGGACTGACCACAGGTTCTCAATGGCATTGAGATCTGGGGAGTTTCCTGGCCATGGGCCCAATATTTCAATGTTTTGTTCACCAAGCCACTTGGTTAAGACTTCTGCTTTGGGACATGCTGAATGTTCTTCTCCAAACTGCTCCCGGATTGTTGGGAGAAGTTGTCCTTGGAGGATGTTTTGAAACCATTCCTTATTCATTGCAGTATTCTTAGCCAAAATTGTGAGCAAATCCACTCCCCAGGATAAGAAGTAACCCCACATATGTATGGTCTCAGGATGCTTCACTGTTGACAGGACACAGGACTCATGGTAGTGTTCACCTTTTCTTCACCATACAATCATTTCTCCAGATATCCCAAACAGTCTGAAGGGGGCTTCATCAGATAAAATAACTTTACCCAGTCCTCTGCTGTCTTCACTGCAACTGCCCTTAAAGTTCTTGATAATTGGATAAATGGTTGGTTGAGGTGCTCTTACAAGCAGCAATGTCCTTGCCTGTGAAACCCTTCTGATGCTATACAATGACGAAGGCACGTGTTGTCTTTGGAGGTAACCATGAAAAAACTAAACCTTGGCCATGTCTGTCGAGAGCTTTTTTGTTTGTTTATTTACTGGATTAAATAGGGAAAACCATACATTTAAAGTGGTCTCACTTTTTGGATCCCATTGTAGCTGTAAAGGCTTCCTTGTTTTTGGATTTATTGAGGAATCTTTAAAAGCTTGTTATTGTCACTGGCTTGTTAATTTTATTGTTTGCCTTTTAGGAAATTCTTTGATTTTTCAATTAACCATAAACAATCGGCAATTAAGCTATTGCTAATATAACTGATAACGTCAGCCCTAATTACATACATTCGTAAAGAATCACCCACCTTTCTCTGGCAGAGGTGCTGCAGGATTTTGTCAGGGCTGCTCCGTATTACACTCTGTTTGCAGAACATTATTGCAGTAACCACTCCATCTTTACAGGAAACAAACCGCTGCTCCAGATAAAAGGCCTTATCGTCCCACGTAATGATCCGACTACGCAATTCAAAAGCTTCACCAATGCACAGGGGCCTCCTGTAGCGGATGGTGGTTGCCGCAACGACTGCAGTGGCCCCCAAGGCCCTCAAGGTTTTGAACACCCCATTACGAGCATACAGGGAGATGCGGGCAAAGTCACACTCCCGCAGGTAGCGAGCATTGTTCATGTGGCACAGGTCAATGTCGTGGAGGTGGACACGGCCACCCAGAGTCTGCTCTCCCGTCACATCAAACACAGGAGAGAGCCACCAGGCCCGGATTAGCAAGACCACGACACGCAGGTAGTACCAAACGTCCACGGTGCAGAAGAGTACCAGCAAAATAGCTGCCACCCATAACAGGTCCACCCTTAAACAGAAAGCAGAGAAAGACAAATCAAAAATTAACCGCTGGTCTACATTTTGATCAAGTTAGTATAAAGTGTGAGTCACAATTTAAGTTGACTGACTGTTGTGGCCTTGCTAATGGTGGCAAACATAATTATAATAAAATACATCAATGTTCAACTCAAAAATTTACAAAAAATAAACAAACTATTCTTCTACCAAACAATGTAGTCCATGGAATACGACACAATGTCACTAGGAAATATCAAGGCAATGGTTTAACTAAGAGTAACATGTACCCACTCCATAAAACAAAATATATAGAACAAAAACACCTGCTTAATTATTAGAATTACTGTCTATATTACTCTGTACATTCCCATTTAATCTGAAATATTGTTCAACCATGTGTGTATTTTTCTTCACTAGTGGTATGGAGAGGTTTGTCTTTGATGGGCGTGGCTTGGTGCAAGAATGTTGCATCCAATGTGCAACTGCATATCAAACCAGACTTTGTTGACAACAGCCACTGGCGTGTTTGGGTTGAGCACCTTGGAGTGCTTGATTTTAATGAAATCATCATCCGTTACAGCCTGATGGCACGTTGGCTTTGACCTTATCTTTATCTTTGACCTTTTCTGCAAAGTTTTTTTCACTACACCAATGAAAACATTGGTAATGGTGGTAAAGGCAGAGTTGCTCTGGATATACCAAGACAGACTAAGGGGTGGGTTGTTGATGTACCTGTTCGGGCCCATTTTCAATTTTTTACTGTAGCATAAAACAAGCAAAGCATTTGGATAAGCTCTGTTTTGGGGACTTTTTCAAAATCAACACTGATGTTTTCCTCAGCACTGACTCTTCATTCAGCATGTCTTCTTTTTTTCATTCCCTTCAGTTCTGTCTCTCTTCCCAACATTCGTTCACTGTTAACCACCCAATATATCGAAATTCAACTCATAAGTTTGCTGCATGTTGCAAACTAGTTCGCTAACTGACTGTTAAAACAGTGGCGCATAAAAATGAAATTCAGATGTGAGGCGGTTTAGGTGAGCGTACATCATGTATTTTACAACACTCGCAAACGCAGCTCAGCCAATCAGATTTTTTTAAGCTATCTGTTTTATAATGATCAGTATAATTACATATCTGAGAATCCTTTAACTGGCTGTGACTGTGTTTGCTGATCTTATCCATTTTTATATATAACAGTCCCTTAAACAGTGTCTTTTTCAGGTTAATAAAAACTAACAACATGGTTTGAGGCAAATATAAGACAATTGAGGCAAAACTTTTGAACATGCTAAGTGGCAGTGTGTTATTTTTAACTTTCCCCAGACTATACCTTAAAAAGCAGAGAACCTTGACTTTAAGTGATATAGCAGAATATTCCAGCTGATTAACTCCCTCCCATAACATCATTTCAATTATTCTAATGAGATCAGAGACTTTCAAAACAGGCCATTTAATGTCAAAGGGGGACTATGGGAATGCTGCCAATAACTATCTGAAGTCCCTGAACAGGCAGTGAGGATGAACAAAAGCACACTGCATTTGTATGGGTTTAAAATGGAAGCCAGACAAGGGATTCAACTTGATTAAACTTGAGCATTAGAATGAATTCCAAATGTAGTCCCCCCTAACTATCAATTTTACAGTGCGACAGTAACAACAACTGACTCAACTGGACAGTTTTACATGTCTAACTGGAATCCCAGGTAAATCCTCGCATTAAAAAGAGGGGAAATGCTACTGGCTTATCTTTAACAGAGGAGCACCGGAAGGACTGGTTCAGCTGGTATGAACTGTGGAAGAAACATTGGGAGTAAAGTTACTCAATATTCTTTTTTAAAGATGTAACTGGGACTAAGTTCACACAATTCCTTTACAGCCAAACCAACAGAATGCAGCAACACAGAAAATACCTAGTTTATTCTCACTCAACTCATGGTCCCAGAGTCTAGGAGAGGAGACACACAGAACTCAAGATGTCTGAAGTCCAGTGTGAAGTCTCCACAGTTTCTAATAGTTTAGTTCTGATGAAAAGTCAATGCAGCGTCTACCGGCAGATTTCATCTGTTTTCATGGAGATCATTTCCTTTCCCCGTAGAACTTAACCATCAGAATCCAAATACTTTATTAATCCCAGAGGGAAATTGCAAAACACTTGCCCACAGTGTCAAAACTACTTTGCAGATGAAGAGACTATTCTTTTTGATTGTCCAACCAACTCTCTGCACCTAAGCCTATAGAGAATCTATGGGGTATTGTCAAGAGGAAGATGATAAACACCCAACTCAGCAATACAGATAAGTCGAAGGCCACTGTCAAAGCCACGGGGGCTTCAGTTACACCTCAGCAGGGCAAAAAAGCTGATCGCATCCATGTCACACAACATTGAGGAAAAAATAACAAAATTTCTGTATTGTACATCATTTCATGAAATATCTAATAAAATAAAAAAGGCTTTAAATATTTTAATGTATTGAATGTAAATTTCTGGAGGTTTAACTATTTAAATTAATTATGAACAAAACTTCACAATACATACTTTTTGAGATTCCTCACATAGGAGCACTTTGCAGTTCCAGAATTACAGACTGTATTCCATCTGTTTTTCTGCATTCTTTGTTAGCTTCTTTTCACCCAGTTCTTCAATGGTCAGGACCCTACAGGACCACCACACAGCAGGTATTATGTGGGTGGTGGGTCAAATCCCTCAGTGTCACTGCTGGGCTGAGAACAGTTTACCAACCAGAAATTGTCAGTCAACAGTATCCTGTGGACAGTGTCCTGTGAGCACTCAGGATGACCAACACAAACTGCAGAGACAGATGAGCTTTTGACTCTTGTATATCTACAGAGTGAAGCAACTAACAAGGACTGCCTAATAGAGTGGACATAGTGTTTAAACACTCCAGCAGCACTGATGGGTCTGATATGCTCATACCAGAGCAACACACTGCCACCATGTCAGTGTCACTGCAGTGCTGAGAATGACCCACCACCCACATAATACCTGCTCTGTGGTGGTCCTGTGGGGTCCTGACCATTGAAGAACAGAGTAAAAGGAGGGTGTAAGGTCTGTAATTATAGAATGGCAAAGTGCTCCTGTATAGAAGTGGAGCTGATAAAATGTATAGCAATTATAATAATGTAAACATACATGCATACAATCCCTTGTATGTCCAAATGGAATGCAGATGCATTTCCTGGGCTAAGATCTCACAACCTAGTCTGCAGTTTCTGTCAGTGACAAACAATGGAAATAGAATGTACTGTACTTCCAGCTAGAAGATGTCTGTTTGAAGTCAAATTAATTAATCCATTCAAAGCTTTTCTAATTAATTCTCAAAACTTTCCTAATTAAATCTTCACATTAATTTCACTTGGAGAGAGATATGATGCCTACAGGCAAACTTTTAGCAATGTAGTAAATTTATAAGTGCTGCATTTACCAGTGTGTGAACAAGCCTTCTGATTGGATTCATTAATTTAGTGTGGAGGGTTTTGATAGGCAGAGGACCATTACTTCTGCTAAAGTGTATTCTACACTGGTTGAGGATTATTGGCTACTCAGGAATAGAGCACCAGTTCCCATCAGCATGTGGCTTATTCATCTCCACACATTCACTCAATACACTGCTAAAATTAAGGTTACTTTTAAGACTGAACTGTGCTGAATGTGTCATCAAAATTGAAGCCATTTTCAAACTATTTTGCTTTTAACCAACTAAAAAGCACATTTTCTTCTTTCAATGCACTTTTTTGGCAGTCCTTACAAACAGAATTGCAGTACCATTATAGCAAACTAAGATCACCATCTTGCTGTACATCAATCACTCAGAGCAAGTGAACAGTCAGCTCTTGAAGATGATGTGCTGGATGCAGGAAAAAAATAGATGAAAGTATGTGCGTCACTTTGACAAGAACCAAACTGTGATGACTAGACCAGCGTTTAACAGCCCTGGTCCTGGAAACATCTCTGCCCTGCACATTTTAGAACTTTCCATGCTCCCAACACACCTGATTCTAGCTATGATCAGCTATACAACAAGCCCTTTCAGAGCTGCAGGGATTGTGTTAAAGCAAGCAAGTCACAAAAGTGTGCAGGGCAGGGGTGCCTCTAGGGTTAGATTTGAGGAACACTGGGTTAGATTGGGTCAGAACATCTCCAAAACTTTCCTGTCATTATAAAAGATCCAATATATATTTTTCAAAGCTGTGCAAAGTAATGGCCACACATGAGCCACACACTCTGTTCACGTGACAGACAGCTGCTCAGTCTGTATGTTTTGCCTTTGTTATCTGCTCTCCGGTGTCGACCAGAGGAGGATGGGTTCCTCTCTTGAGCCTTGGTTCCTCTCAAGGTTTCTTCCTCCTAACTGAGGGAGTTTTTCCTTGCCACTGTTTGCCTGCTGGCTGCTCATTTGAGGCTTGGACCTGGATCTGTGTAAAGCTGCTTTGTGACAACGTTCTGTTGTAAAAAGCGCTATATAAATAAAATTTGATTTGATTTGATATGTTTTTACTGCAGCTCTTGAGGAGATTATTATAGTAGAATATAAAAATTATAGTTCAAGATCAAACTAGTGATTAATCTGAGGTTCACATGCATCCCGAACTGATCCTAGCCAGCAAGAAATGGCTGACACCACATGATGCCACCAATGACTCGACTATTAAATTAGTAGCCAACTAATGTAGCTGTTGACTTTAGTTGACTGTCAATTACTATTGTATTCTATGGGACAAACTATTAAAAACAAGACCAGTGATAGAAAACAAGGGTAATAAAAGTATGCAGGAGTAAAGGGCTGGGCGATTTATTTATAATGATATTGAAATATAAACAGAGCGTGGTGTGTTCAGAGGTGAAGTCATTAGATCAAGTTTTAAAGTTTTTAAATGAAGTTCAATCTTATGGAAACATGTTTTCTTCTACCTCACGTGCACACTATGGAGGGAACACAAGAGAGTGTGTACAAAGAAGAAATGAAGATCAAACTTTTATATTATTAAAAAGACAGAAATACTAGCACATCTGTTTTAACACTGCGAGGGCTGTTGTTCCACTCACCCTTACACTTGATCTGATAGTATTTTTTTATTTGATTTTTAATGTACGTTTAGAGAGAATATACAGTATATTCAGTATCAATATACAGTATATTCAGTATTCAGGTGTTTTACAGCCTAATTCTTCAAATGTTTACATCTGGAGACATTTGATTTAGCTGGGCTTCTAGTAGTTGGGTTCTGAGAAAACCTTGGCCTGGCTGTTTTTCAGAACCGCCCTGCATCTGCCCTACCAACACCAAAATGCTGGATACTCCTGGTTCTGGATCAGTAGTTGGGTCAGGTGTTCAGTGCAAGTGTCCTGGACAGCAGGTCTTTAAGAGCAGGGTTTGGGACAGTATTAGAGAAGTCAGTGAAGTGAGTTAATAAGCTGAAGAAAATGCAAAAATCTAAAATATCAGGCATGGAGTGAAATATAAGTACTGTATGATTTGTAGTATAATTATTCCGTTCCACCTTAAATCGAGCAGCAGTCGCGGGTTGTTGCCCGAGGCACCCGACTGCAATCGCAGCTCGATTTAAGGTGGAGCGTCAACAAACTGACCCTAGAGAAGCCAGGAACAAAGTTTCCAGTCTGTGGTTACTGTTTCCTGGTCCGTTTAAGACGCTTGACCCACTTGTTCAGAAGAGTGAACTTACATCGTCCTAAGTTCGTTGTTCCAGCGCGCGCTCCCTGCGTCAGCACAGCTCGACAGCTGAACTTGTGGCTCTGTCTCAAATTCAAACCCCGCCCTCCTTCCCTCCCTTACCGTCTTCACTGACACTCCGCTGAAGTCTGCCTGCAGAAAAGGGCCTTCAGGACAGTCCTGAACCCCCATTCGGCCCAACCCTCGCTCTGTCATTGTGCACACACGTTCAGGAAAGTCTCAGCATGTCTTTAAAATGGCTTTATTGTGTAAAAAGGACAGAAATATCAGTAAACACAGATGAACAACAAGTAACACTGTGTATAACATACTTTATATGAAAAAAAAAACTAATAATAATAACAATCAATTACTATTAAAAAACTATTAAAAACAAGAACAAACAAAGGCAGAAAACAAAGGCAATAAGGGAATGCAGGAGTAGAGGGCTGGGCGATATATTTATAATGATATTGAAATATAAACAGAGCGTGGTGTGTTCAGAGGTGAAGTCATTCATATCAAGTTTTAAAGTTTTTAAATGAAGTTCAATCTTGTGGAAACCTTTTTTCTTCTCATTCTACCTCACGTGCACACTAGGGAGTGTGTACAAAGAAGAAATGAAGATCAAATTTTATTTTATAAAATTAAAAAGTGTTTTTAACACTGCAAGGGCTTGTTCCACTCACCTGTGTAATGTAATATATATATATATCTATATATATAATTATTAATTCAAATGTATTTATTACTACTAATTTAATACTCAGAAAATAATTAGCTGAGTTAGCTGATTGGTTGAGAAGAGTACAAACTGCATTGTTCAGCTAGTAGAAGCTAGAACCCAGAGATACCTCAAGTTTAGACGCTGCCTGCCAAATACAAATGTTAGGTTGGATACCTCGATACCAACTAGATTCAATATAATCATGAGCCTTTAATGAGTTAAATGCTCTTGAAAGGGATGGTCTTCAGTCAGTGTTTGAAGATAGCAAGTGACTCCACTGTTTTGACCATTGCTATCAGATATGGAGGGACTGGTCCATTTTTGGTTTTGTAGGCCAGCATCAAGGTTTTGAATCTGATGTTCAGCTACAAGAAACAAGAGGAGAGCATGCAGCAGAGGAGTTACATAACTGAACTTGGCAATATTAAAGACAAGTTGTGCCACTGCACTCTGGATCAGTTGAAGAGCGAGCTAGAATGGAGTTGCAGGAGCCAAGTTTTGAAATGACAATCAAAACTAGAATTATTTTATTAATCCCAGAGAGAAATTGCAAATTCTTACAGCTGCACCCATCTATATAAAATATAAAAATAGAATGACAAAATAATAATAAAAATAACAGAGTAACAAAAAGGATAAGCAGAATAAACATGTTGAAGCAACAGAATAAACTCTTTGGAAATATATAAATGTTAAAATACTTATGAAAAGCCAATGGTTATGATAATAAATTAATGTGTTATTGCACAGATAAGTAAAATTAACAAAGTGCACAAGTGAAACATAATGGTTTGTAGTGGTCACCCACTAAGGATAATTTAAATAATAATAATAAAGATATAGAGTTTAATGGCCACAGGTAGGAATGACCTAGGAATGAGTCTTGCACTGAAGGTTCTCCTGTGTCTCATCACTGTTTGGTAATGTGGGTAGGAGTCATTGTCCTTAATGGCTTGCAGTTTAGACAGCATTCTCCTCACTGACACTGCCATCAGAGAGTCCAGCTCAACTCCAACAACATCACCAGCCTTATGGATCACCAGCATTCGACAGGATAGAGGATAGCTCTTACAACCATAGACTCCTTGACAGAGGACAGAGTCTGCAGTGTCAAATCTGTTAAAGAACAGATTAGGTTTTTTGGCCTAGTCCACACTGCCTTCAACTTCTCTGTTATTGCTGGACCTGAAACTGGTGATGGTTCTCATTCCAGTCCAAATGACTCTCATGCAGTTTTGCTGGAGTTTCCAATCCAGCTTCCTCCTATTTTTGTCCTTAGACTCCCTGGTAGATGTCTTTAGGTCCCTCTGAATTGTTCTCATCTCCTCCCTGTTTCCAGATCTGAAAGGCCTTTTATTTTTATAATTTGACAGTTTTGGTTGGGACAGTGGAATTTAATGTAGTCTGTGATGCATTCTGTGAGCCTGTCAATGTCCACTCTGTGCTATTCACAGAGCGCCAGCCAGTGTGTAGTCTGTAGTGCCATAGTGACATAGTTGAAGTCACCTGATATAGTGATAAAGGCATTCGGATGTTGAGTTTGGAGCCATCCATGGAAACATTGTCATCTGGAATATCCTGGTGTACTCATGTCAAGCATGTTAAACAACACTCCCGATACTCCCTCTGATTCTGTGCTAATGCTGTAGCTCATCCATCTTATTAACCAGTGATCTCACATTGCCTATGATGAGACTGGAGATGTGCCTTATATCCCTCCTTCTCCATCAGCCTCTGTTGTCTCACTCTAGCTTTTCGTGTGCGCTGCTTTTGTTCCTCTTCTGCATCCCCTGTTTGTCTGTCTCCATAGATCTTGAGGAATGGTAGCTGTCCTAGTTGCCATGGTGCCTGGCTTCAACACAAGCAGCTGATCCTGGATGTAAACAAATCAGCCATTTTGGTGCAAGGTGGCAGACAAAGAGCATGAAAGAAGTCCTTTCACAGTGAAAAACAGACAAAACTCTTTCTACTAGCATGGTTCGAGAGGGCACAGCTTCACTAAGTTGTGTTGTCAAATGAAATTAACTGTTAGATGAATAAAAGTTAAAAGGAAAAACAATAAAACATTCATAGAGTGCTGTAACAGGCTGCATGCATGATTCTGCCCATATGCACATACCAATAGACTGAACAAGCACCTGAATGACCTCTTTAGACAGAAAAGGTTGAATTGTTCAGATGTTGTAAAGGAATCAAATCAAAATTTATTTGTATAATGCTCTTCACAACTGATGACACAGAGCAGCTTTATCAACAAAATAAAAAAGCCAAAGAGCAAAAACTCCCTCAGAGCTGGTAGAAGAAACCTTGGGAGGAACCAGGCTCACAAGGGGGGACCCATCCTCCTCTGGTCAATCTATTTATACATAGTTATTTAGGGGACACTGAACCCCCACACAACTGTTGGTGTGCTGGTGAAATTTTAGTTCACTGGTGGACATAATAGTAACCGTAGCAACTAATTTGGGTCTATGTAAATTTCTACATAGTTGCTGATGGCTGGTGGGCAACTAGAAGTCTGCATGACCAAGACAGGTATGCAACATGAGCCAAGAAGGATAACTGGTCATCCACTACTACACCAAGGCTTTGTGCTTCTGCCAGTGGAGTGACCAGTGAGTTCTCATAGGAAATGGAAAGATCAGGATGAGGACCAGTGGTTCCAGAAATGAATAGCAGTTCAGACTTGCTGGGGTTGAGTGATGGGCTGCCATCTATGATGAGATGTCAGTGAGGCAAGTTGAAATGCAAAATGAAACCTGTGTGTAAGAAGGTGAGAAAGAGAGGATGAGTTGAATATAATCAGCACTCCACTGGTAGGAAAAACATTGATATTACATTGCTAAGAGAATGAGTATAGAGAGAGAAGAGAAGAGGATAAAGCACTGAGCCTTGTGAAACACCAGTGGATAGTCTCTATGGAGCAGATATGGTTCCCTGCCATGTTACCAGGTAAGAACGCTCCTCCAGGTATGATGCAAACCACTACCATACAAAGCTGGTGATTCCAAGACAGGAGGATCTTGAGGTCTCCAATGTTGAAGGCTGCAGAGAGGTCAAGGATAATTAAAAAACTAGGTAGTTTAGCTGATCTTGCAGCGTGAACTTTCTCAGTGACAGCAGTCTCTGAGAGCAGTCTCTGCTGAGTGTGATAGTTTGAATGTACTGTTTTTTCTATAATTTATTCCACCAGAACAGCACGTTTTTCTTTTTTCTGAAGCATAAATAAAAGCAGAAACTCTTTTAGTAACATAAATGACCCGAGCCCAGAGCAAAAAACAAGCACTTAATTAGCGACCCATAATTCAGTGGAAGGAAATGCAAACATTAAAACATATTAATGGTGTCGTTCATTACTTTCTTATTTTATTTCTTTTCCAAACCTTTAGCTGATGTCTGCTCCATCACACTTGTGCTGTTATTTCATGATAACACACTACCTCCCTTGTTCTACTGCTGTAATATAAACGAATGAATGAATGAATAAATACACAAATAAATAAATTAATAAAGCAAAACAGAACTTGGGGCTTTGAAATCTTACTAATTCACCTCTTTTTAAAATGTAATTAAAATACAGTGAAAAAACAACAACAAACAAACAAACAAAAAACACAAAAATGCCAGAACTTTCTGCAAGTAACCAACTTTATTAGTCTAACCCATTGTTTCTTATTGATGTCTCAACAACACCAGAAATGGAAGTGAGATAATCACAAAAGTAAAACATTCCTTATGTATCAGTCTGTTGCTGCACTTTGCAGTCTCAGACAAGCCTGCACTAGAGACTTCCAGACGAGGCAATGAACAGATGAAGATAAAGGCTAATGTAAAGGCACTTGGCCTGAGAGGGCTAAACAGCAGGCAGACAAACATGGGGACTGGCTTCATAAACCCGTAGGGAATGTTGGTTGGTGTGATAAAGGGGGGTGGGGCTTGACATTGGCAGATTGTTACTGTTGTCACAATGAAGATAAAGAATTTTGTAAACAACTTTGAATAGGATTTGAGAAAGCTGTGGGAATAGCTTCTTCTCATACCACTTGCAGGTAGTGTTTATGCTATTTGCTACAACACAGATAAAAAAATAACCCTGTCACTATCCAGCAAATCCTCAACAAAGAGGATTTGTCTTACATACCAGACAGCTTTAAATTGTTGTGATGCTGTGTTGTTGGCACTGTGTTCTAGTTCTGTGTTTTCTGCACAGAATTAATATTTCACAGCTTTCCAAAAACAATGTCCGTTTCAGCATTATCTTCATGATTGAAAAATTCTATGCACATGGTCAGCAAAAGTAGGAGTATAAAGTTCTGAACAAAAAGAGTTCTTTAAATTGTGGAATTCATTTGGGTAGAAAAATATAAATATTTTTAAAGTGCTGTATAGAGACATTTACATATAGATTTCCATCAACAGTATGCATGTATGTAATCTGGCAAGTAATCATTTAAGCATCCAAATTTTGTGGCCAATTTTGCTCTATTAGACTCTGGCTGCTGATGGCAAGCAGCACGACCTGAGCTCAGCAAGGGCTCATTAGTTTTTTTCAGGTGCGCTGGAATTAGGGAAAATTATTAAACAAGCAGGGCAGTGGTACTCCAGACCCAGGATTGATAACTGGTGTAGGCAATCAATATAGCATAACATTACAACTGACAGGTGTAATGAAAATATGTTTACCTTTATCTTCACTAATATCTTTTGATTTGGGGCCCAAGGCTCATTGATGTGATTCATGCAGGCCCCACATCACACACCTCTAAAATGGAAACTTTACAGGATTATACAATTGTTTAGAATGATAGGCCAAATTTCTGAGATGATTTTGTACTTGTACTTTTATTCATCATACTTTTTTTCATCACTATTTACAGGAGACACTCACACATGCCAGATCCTGTTATGAGATCTAGGCTACTGAAATGTATCTTAATTTAAGATGCAAAAAGTTAAAATAATTTAGATGCTTGTTTGAGTTTGACCAAAAATTATACTTGGGCATTGAACATTTCTTTTGCTTATAAGAACTAAAAAATACTTCTGTTGAACTCCTGTTGAAAGTTGATCATAGAGGGTGTATTTGAGCTCAAAAGGTAATAATTTGCTTAGATATTTGTAATGATTAGATTGACCCAGATATGTAAATTAAGTTGTTCAAAATAATTGACACTAGTCCAAAAAACACATACCCTTTATTAATTTTTTAGTATTATCCATTATCATTTTATTCTAAATCTGAATTTAGATCACTCAGGGTCACATGCAGGTTGAGCATACATGTAAACATGCACTGTAAGGCTCCTATGGCATTTAAATTGGGATTTAATTCAGTTGCAATTTAGTGTATTTTAGCTATGGCAAACAATGATGAAAACAGTGAAACAATGATGAAACTCAGTCTCAGTCTTGAGTAGTGTAAGTTTGTTATGATATGTGTATCATGTCTGTAGGTAACTCTGGTCCTGAGTTATGTAACTGCCATCAAAGTGCAGATCTTAGGTTCTTAAAGTTAATAAACCTTAACTTTAAACAGAAGTCTGTAAAAAGATTTTAATTGTTTTATTTTAATATTACTTTTAATAGACATTTTTAGAAATAGTTTTATTATTATTATTATTATTTTCATTTAGGAGCATTTTTATTATTTCATTCATACAGAGATACAATGTTTTGTGACAGCGACAGTATGTCTTCAGGTGACTGAAAATGTCAGTGCATGATGTGATCAGAATTTAATTGTGATGAACTGTCTGTCAAGAAAGAACATGCTCTGCTCATGCACTGCTTTATATAGATGGAGAAGCACATAATCTTAAATGAGTCATTCCTCACCATATTCTCCAACAAGTGGCTGACTGCACATGGTGTAAAAAACTGGACAGAACTGAATGTTTGACCTTGACGAAAATGGTGGTCTGGTGGCTCTGTTATGCTATGGCAGGCTTTCTGTTGGACTTCTGTTAGCAAGTCCACTCACTGTCCATAGAGCATGATGAATAAATAAAGGGCTTGTTTAGAATGAAAATTATCTAAAACATCTGCAGTGGCCTTCACAGTCAATAGATCCCATCCCAGCTGAACAGATATGTGAGACGTGTCAATCCAAAATAAGTGCATAGAAGAACTGCCTCAGTCTACCATCAATACATACTGTAGGCATACATTGTGATTATATGGAGGTCATGGCATTTTGCCTCAGCTGACTTGCTGAGTGCAGTCAGAAATTCATGAAAGCTCTTATCAGTGCAAAAAAAGATGTGTCTATTTCTTATACTGGCTCAGCTTCACAAACTGCAACTCCTGCATCCTCTAAGACCATATATCTACACAGCAGGTCTGGTGTTGTGCTGCTTACATTTGCAAGATTTGTACAGTGCAATGTTTTGCTCCATTTCCCCCACATTTCTCAAGCCTTCCACAGAAAGAAATTGTGGAACATGGAAAGTGGATGGTGATTTTGATGAACTCCTAGGCTACTCAATTTTTTTTTCATTTCAGATGTTAAAAAAAATAGTTTATGAAGAAATTAAGTATTTAAATAATTTAATGAAGGGGTGTGGGGGGGGGGGGGGTCAGAGTGGCTCAGTGGTCTAATGCACTTACAGTATGAGGATTGCAGTTTCAAATCCTCAGTCATACTGCTTGCCATTGGAGTCTGAGAGGGCAATAATTGGCCATGGGTGGGAAGATGGCACTCTCTCACCTAATCAAACTCAGTCAAAATTATTTTGGCACATTCCTCCTAGAGTGTTGGCTGTCCAGCAATGATGCTCTTTTTATAGCTGAAAATTAATCATTTTGAGGAGTTATTTGAAATTATTAGATTGACATAGATATTTATAATAATAAGTTCATTAAAATCCAAATAAAAATACTACCAAAATGTACTGTGTTATTTTTGTAATTTATATATGTATCAGTATTATCCCTACTTATGATTTTTATTCTGACATTTGAACACTGTACAAAATAAGAGAAAACAGTCCCTTCCTTCTCATTTCCCTCTATAACCCAATATTTGGGTCAGTGATATCATCAGCTCTGGCCCCTCTCACTGATCAGTCAGATTCGACATGCAGATTGAACATGTACATGTAAACAGAGCAGTAAACACACACTGTGAGGCTCCTTTTGCTTTTAAACTAGGATTTAAGTCAATTGAAACTGTGGAGCTGAGTTTACCCGAGTTTACTTCAGCAAACAATGAAGAGATTGCAAGTCTTTGCTGGTGTAAATCTTGTTTTTTTATGATATGTGTATTATGTCTGATCAGAGTTATGGAGCCTAGGAAACAGTATGTATCTACTGAAAAGTGTGGTTCTCGAGTTCTAAGAGTTAAAATGTACATTATAAGTCCAATAGACCCCATCTAAGGGGTGAATGCACACACTGAAGAGTAGATGTTATTACTGCAGCCAAGCAAGATCAAACTCCTCAAAAAGATGACTTTGAGACAGTGTGAATGTGTTAATAGTAAAGTGCCTCTTTCTAAACTGACAGGCACCTAGTCAAATTGTTCCACTGTAATAAGGCGTGAAGTCAATCAATATAACCTATCAAAGAGCAAACCCTTCTCTCCATATCTATTTTTAGAGGAGGCCAAGTCCATCCATAAAGATGTGTGGTGTAGGTCCGTGAAATATCTGCTTATTAAAAATAAGGTGCAGTTTGTATTCTTTGAAGCAGTAAAAGACCTATAATTGCTTCCCTAAAGAATTTTTCAGTGGATGGTTATTGGAGTATTCCAGATTCTTTCAAGCTTCTCTCTCTACTGGATGCATCTGCATTGCAAAGCCTAAAGATGAAATTCATTAAAGCAACACTGTGCAGCAGTTTATTCCTCAAAGCAACAGCTTCAAAATCATGCTGACTTATAATAGAAATAATGGTGTGAATTTCATTGCCTCTTAACACTCTCAAGTGCTACTGCATTATGCAACTTTGGTGGACATGCATTATAACTTTCTAAAAAGACCATTAGGGCAAGATGAAAGTTGCCAGAGAACACCTACTCAGAAAACACCCAGATCTAGCCAAAAAGTCCTGGACCTGGGACAGCTATACACTGGGGAATTTGTCCTGCACATTTAACCCAGCCACACAAATGTTGCAGCTTGGTTCTGGAGGAACATAATTTCATTGCACTGTGTACCTGCACTTGGTTGTAATGACAATAAAAAGCCGTGACCTTGACCTAAAAATAGTGATTTTTTTTATTCCAGCCAGTGAGCTCACATGCCTGGAATGCTGCATGGCCTTTTTCCCAGTGCCCAGGGGCGCAGCTGGGAAGCAGCAAGTGCCTTGCTCAAGGGCACTTCAGTCATGTCTTGCCAGTTCAGGGAATTGAACTGGCAACCTTCCAGTCACAAGGCTGGCTCCCTAACTACCTGTTTCAGTGATACCATAGTACAAACATCTTTTTTTTCAATGGCTAAATCTTTATTGGAATATTCCAACATTTTTCAGTCCACTACATCTCTGTTGTGCCTGTAGAGTATGACTGATTACTATTAGTATGGCTACCATTAGTGAAATATACAAGACTGTATATTATATACACAATCATCTCTGTTTTGATTGGCTGTTCTGTCTTGTGCCTCATTCAAAAAGTAGTATGGGCTGATTCTTTATAAAGCAGGAAGATTCAAAGTCTTTGTAGATTGAGTTGGTTTATATGATATCACCAGCACAGCCTGGGGAACAAATAGGATTACATGACTCCAAACAATCATTTTGGCAACATCAATTTTGGCTGTGTAGTAAAAAACAGAATAATCATTAACTTGAAGACAATATGCCTTCTATACTAATGAATGAAAAGTTGAATTAAAAGTTTAACTAATGGTAGTTAGACCCAACCTGCAGGTCTGTTGTAGGTAGGTATGTAGGTATGTAGGTAGATTCTTCATATTGTGGTCAAATTTCATGATGAATCAACCAACAGAACGACTTGAAATAAAAATGTCATTGACTGCTGTAAAGTTTTTTTTGTTTGTTTGTTTTTTTTGAGATACAAGCTTTGGTTCTGACAGATGATACAGTACATTCAATTTTATATCCTTCACCGTGTACAATGAGAAGAGACAAAGTACTGCATGATAGCACTGAAAGCAGAATAACCTTGGATTTGTCCGCATGCTGGCTTTAAGCATTGGCAAAATGCTTTTATAAGTCCTGCATCGTCCTCTAAGATGTATCAGATGTCAGTTTGAATGATGTATTAGATGAAATTTGATTGAAGGATTGAAAGGGACATGCTGCTTCCGACTTCTGAATGGACTTTGGCACTAAATCTGTGTGAATGTTTTCTTTTGTCACAAGATATCAGACAGACTTACCTTCGTCATAAAGTCACCCCTCATAATAGATGTTTTTAAATTCAATGTATTCCTATTCAAACTTATTCAATACAGACCTATTCATTCTTTATATATATATATATATATATATATGGTTTATATGCAAGATAAAAGTATGAATGATTTCCCTTATTTATGTCTTAATGTTTGTTCTATTCCATTTTTTTAGTTTGGTTGGAAATGTCTTAATGATCTTTATAATCAAAGATAGCTTTATTTGACTACAGAGCAAGACTCAAGGCATGTTGATCGTCCCCCATAGGCTGTGCAAATTGTTCTTTAAGCACAGATAATGGCAGAATGATTTGGTCTGGACATTACTGGTTGTGGAAACTCAGACATCACTCAGTTAAAGTTCAAAGCTTGACTTCATTTTGGGAGTAGGTTTGATTCATGACCACCTCTCAGAATTTTTTTTCCCATAGAGGCTCATAGATGTTCAGCCCTGACTTTGTGCCTCTTAATCAGCACAGGCAGGAGGGCGTTTGAAAAGCTGCTGTTCATCACCGTAATGGAAATGTATCGATTGTGGTGCAATGTGCCTCTGAAATAGTAATGAAGCAATTGAGAACTTGC
This sequence comes from Acestrorhynchus altus, assembly GCA_034509495.1. Lineage (NCBI taxonomy): Eukaryota > Metazoa > Chordata > Actinopteri > Characiformes > Acestrorhynchidae > Acestrorhynchus > Acestrorhynchus altus. The sequence continues at coordinate 14,213,639 of CM067502.1, read as the reverse complement.
AGACTGAAAACCATGAGGGGATTTCAGGGGTCCAAAGCTGAGGTTGTGTTGATGGATATTGTGTAGTGGACTGTGTGTGTGTGTGTGTGTGTGTGTGTGTGTGTGTGTGTGTGTGTGTGTGTGTGTGTGTGTGTGCGTGTGTGTGTGTGTGTGTGTGTGTGTGTGTGTGCGTGCGTGTTCCACAAACTGACTAAAATACTGGATTCACTGTATTGTATTGTTCAGCAACTTTAAGATACTTTGATAACAATATACTTTTTGATCTGAAATTCGAAGTAGTGTTAGACTTTCAAAATGTTCACCCAAAGATACAGTTAACTGCTAATTAATTAGAATTCAAACACAAACACTTTTGTGGTCAGAAAAAATATGTTTGTGATATTTACATATATCCACATCAACATTTACAGAGTCGCCACCCACCCCTATGAGATAGAAGGGATAATCCTGTCTTTTTCATCATTAATTCAGGCAGAGTTACAGATGGTGCAGCACTGAATTTTCAAGCACATGGGGACACATTAGCCAGGCTTATGTCAGTAAAAGTGTAATGTGTCAACATAAAATGGCTTTGTTGGACAAATCACTTGTTTTTACCCATATGAGCCCACATTGCCATGTGTCACAGACCCTTTAACAGATGTGAAGAATTCATTACAGCATTTACTCATGAAAATCATGAAATCTCTTAGCTGACATCCTTTACTGGAACATCCTGTTTTCCCATCTTAATTAAGTTATTTTGATCAATATTCAAAACTGGGTCTGGGCTATTATGGGTTAAGGGTGTTTACAATGTCTCTGAAAATGTTTGTAGATTAAAAAAATAAATAAAATTTTATGGCACAGGATTGACAATATCTGGGTTAATTCTAAAGGACAGAAAACAGTAATGTATAATGTACAATCCTGCACCCTTGGCAGCGATCTGTATGTGTGTGTGTGTGTGTGTGTGTGTGTGTGTGTGTGTGTGTGTGTGTGTGTGTGTGTGTGTGTGTGTGTGTGTGTGTGTGTGCTATAATTCCCTTTGTGCCCTAAACCACCAAACCCACCCAGATTACTGAAAAGAGAAACATCTGTTAGACATGCCGTTGCTCATGCCATCCTCCACCGATATGACAAACGCAGCATGTTTTTCTTCAGGAATCTGGTAAATCTGCTTTTTGGGCCAAACCATTCTCTTTCTTGACTGTGGCCATGAATCCATCACTATTTCCTGAAAGCCCTTCATCTGAAGAAAGAATGATACAAATGAAGATTCATTAAACAACAAATGTACAAACACACATGTATACACACATGAAAACATACACTATTGTATATTACCTTGCAAATCCATATTTATTATGTTATTATAAAATGAGCTGATCTTTAGACTTTAACAAATTTAACAAACTTAAAATGATTAAGTAACACAATTTAATGATTAAGTAATTCAACATAATTTCTCCTAAATACTAACATTTTTTAACTTCTGCATCTCACTTTAGTCCGCAAGACATACTGAGTTGAGCCTCAAGAAAATTTAAATTAAAAATAAAGATAAAGAATATACATATATGAAATATTGATAGAGTATTTACACATACAACTTACACTATACGCACATTACTGCACTGTAGATGTTCTGTGCATGTGCATCTATTAAAAGAACGTTTGCATTATATTTACATGTGCACTTGGTGTAGAATTAAATGTAGCTGTAGTGTGATAAAGGTCTTTGGTGGGTGCAGTGGCAGGATCTTTGGTGGGTGTATTGTAAATGAGCAGCTAGATGCTGCTCCAGTAATAAGTACACGTGCAGAAAGAATTTATGAAAGAGTTTATGTGGTGTGAAGGTGTGATGGTGTGATGAGACAGGTAAGATGGGTTGTGACTAGCTGTGGACTGGAACACTGAGTTACTGACTTTTTAATAGCCTGGTGGCCTGGGGGAAGAAGCTGTCTTGGCTGGTTCTGGTCCTCATACTTCTGTACCTTTTACTGCTGGGCAGCTTTGAAAACAGGCTCAGGCTTGGGTGGGTGGAGTCCATTATAATCCTCCTGGCTTTCCACAGAGAGCAGCTGGTGTATAAATGCAGAAGGTTTGGGAGCTGAACCCCAGTGATGTGCTGGGTGGTGTGAGACTTTTCCCTCTCGGGGGCAGTGCAGTTCCCATACCAGGCTATGAGGCAGCCCATCCGGATGCTTTCCACTGTGCAGGTGTAGAACATCAGGTGTACAAGAGTTGCTGTTGCACCTTCGTCACCACCCATATTGTGTGTTCTGAACATGTATGCTCCACAGAGATGTAAACACCAAGGAAATTGATGCAGCTGACCCACAGTGGTCCCATTGATGGAGACAGGGGAGTGCTCTCTCTCCTGCTTCCTGAAGTCCACTATCAGCTCCTTGGTCTTGCTGACATTTAGAGAGAAGTTGTTTTCCTGGCACCAGTGTGTCAGACCTCCTCTTTATAGACTGCCTTGTTGTCATTGTAGAGCAGGCCTATGATTGTTGTGTTGTGAGCAAATTTAATCATGACACTGGACTTGTGTCTGGCTGTGCAGTCTTGGGAGTACAGGAGTGGGCTGAGCATGCAGCCCTGAGGGGCTCCTGTATTGAGGGTCAGTGAGGAGGATGTGTTTCTGCCCATCCTCACCACTTGCTAACAGCCCATTAGGAAGTTTAGGATCCAGCTGCACAGAGAGCTGTTCAGACTCAGATCCTAGAGCTTCATGTTGAGCCTCGGGGGAAGGATGGTGTTGAATGCTGAACTGTAGTCCACGAACAGCATTCTCACATACGTGTGCTTTTTGTCCAGGTGGGAGATCTGTTAGAACCCCTTTCAACCTGAAGAACTTTAACAATACAAAGGTCCATTGTTCTTTCAGTGTTAATGGTTCTATATAGAACCCAAAAAAAGAGAGAAAGAAAGGAAATTTGTTCCATCATTTCCATCACAACACATTCCAACTTCATCCCAAACTACATCTGCCCTCAACCTCCAGTTCTCATCAATTCCCACCTCAGCACCTCGGAAGCAGATTTATGGGAGAAGGAAAAGGGAGAGGAACATAGACAGAGAGACAAATAGAGAACTAGAAATAAGCTTGTGTGCAAAATCACTACTCAAATTGGCTCTGAAGGCAGCTCTGCCTCTGAGGCACAACAAATGTAATTGGTTCAGAGAATAACCAATTAAAAAAAAACAGTTGGCAGAACTTTAGAAACCTGTAAATTCTCTGCTTTATTCGTGGATGCTTTGTGTGAAACGTGTGCCATTCAGTTAGAAATTTTGTTGTATAGTTTTAAGAAATTCTTCTCATATGGTGCTGGTCTCTCAGAAAACTGCAACCTAGCTTCTAAGGCAGCATTTCACAGCAGGCCAGCACAGAGAGTTATGTTTTCATGTAATAGTGTCTTTTTCACCCTCAAATGGTGCATGCCAGTTACTGCAGTGGCAATCGGTAAAGAAAAGATTGATTAGAAGCTGCGTAATGCAATGAAGCTGCAATAAAACCTAGCTAGCTTAGCAGTATTCTGAAAACAACAATAAGCAAACAGAAAAATGAAAAAATAAAATAAAACATCACACAGTTATCATTCACATGTACATGTGTATCTGCTCTAAATTTGGCCTACTGTTGTTTTAATTGGTTATTCTCTGAACCAATTGTGTTTGTTCTGTCACAGAGGCAAAGCTTGAACACTATAAAACACACCTACATGACAAAGCATCAGCAATTATGTAATCCATACATTCAATATGATGTAATTGCAAATGGTTCCTACAAAAAATAAAATTCATAACCCCTTGGTTTGGGATTTGCAAGGATGGCTGGATGAGTTATGGTCACTTCCAGAGAAGCCAAAGTAGACCTTAGTTTTAACAGAGCCAATCAATCACACACAACCCTCAGCAATAGATTGTAAATACATAGGAATGCAGGATTTTCAGTTTACATGCTCAATTAAAGTGAGAGCAGGTGATACTAAGCCAATGGTTTTAACAAGGCGTGAAGAGCTCTTTGTATCATTCATCATTCCAGTGACCACAGAAAAGATTTTCCTACATGCTCAATGTGAAACCTGACTATAGTGGAGGAAGGATTCCCAACTAAGTCCCCACAAACATAATATCATCCCAGAAAATACCCATGAGTCCACAGAGCATATGACCATATATTTGACCAACTTTTGCGAATTAATTCAACTTCATATCTTCTGCAGGTCCATGTGTTTGCTTATCCAAGTTTCTCTTAAATCTAAAATTCTACCTGTGCACCTTTGGAACGAACTCGTAAGCTTGTAAATCATCAGACACATGTTTCACAATGTAGTCAGTCCTCCAAGCTTAAAGAAGAACAAACTTCCTGGGCTATGAAGATGAGCTGTAATAATAGTATATGCTTTTCATCATGCCACCCCCCATCATCAGCATCACTCTAAAACAGAGAGAAAAATTGATGCACATATCTTTCATCAGATTTAAGCAGCAACTTCACATGTTTTACAACATCAAACTATGAAACTCAGGATCTTCCCTTGGATGCAGCTTTGATTAAAACTAACTGATAGTGCTCACCCTCAAGCATTTGGTGTTCTAACTTGTGCCTAGACAATTCAAGCTGCTGCTGTGCCTCAAACAGCTGGTGTACCACTGGTGTAGCAGACTCTCTGCTCTCTGAACCCACCTGATTCCACTAATCAGCTCATTAACAAACCCTTCCAGATTTGCATGGGATGTATTAAAGCTTAAAGGTTAAGGGCAGGAGTGCCTCTATGACCATGCAGTATGTGAACTGATTCTAGTGTGTACTTGCGATATGTCTCTATCTCTCTCACCCTCATCTGTCAACTAAGAGTGGCCCTGTGGTCATTTTTTTGTATAATATGATGTAAAACATCAGATCTTCATCTAACCTAAAACTATATAACGAGAACAAACACATAGTGAAAAACTTCACTTCACCACACAGGATAATGGTCATGTATCTCAGTTAGTGAAGTTTACCAGGCTGAAAAGTGTTACAAAAACATTTTTTGTATGTTCTGAATCAACATGCTGTAAGACAGATCACATACATTGGCAGGAAATTAAGCCACACTGTTATTCTCCCAAAGAACGCTCCAAAGAACACCAAAAAAAGGTTAAGGCACAAGGAGCGGTCACAAAGAACATTGAGGTATCAACAACAAGGACCTACAGGTTTCTTCTGTCATTGTTTTAGAGTCTACTTTTAGGCCAATACTGAAAATATTGCTGGATTCCAAGGAAGCCACTGTTCACCAAAAATGACATTCCTGCCAAAATCATATGGAAAAGCCAGAAGCCTATTGAAAAAGAGATCAATTCATAACAAACATTATAAAGCATGGGGTGGTAACATCATGGTTTGTGACTGCTAGGGACTAGGATGGTTTGCCGTTATTAATGGACCTATGAATTCTGGATTGTACAAGCTACACACACACACACACACACACAAAGTTTATAACCTCCTGTTTTGGGAAGTGTAGATAGGTGAGCAAGATATGGTCAGTATACACCACTAATCAGCTGACAGAAAAGCCAAAGCAGACCTTAGTTGTAACAGTTACCTCATCTATAGAACCAAGCAATCACACACAGATTCTTCAGGATTCTTCATGATTAACCACAAGGGGGTTGTGCAGCAAGAAACCGACCATAAACACTCAAGTAAATCTATAGTAAAATGGTTAAAGCAGCAGCCATTGAACATTGTGGTACTGCCAGAAATAATCAAACAAAAAACCCATCAACAAGCAACAATGTGCCAAAATTCCTTGAAAGGTTGATTGCATTGAAGGGTTGATTGCCAGCTATTAGAGCAGTCAAATATTAACTTAAAACAAATGAGTTTTTGTTACATAAACCCGCACAAATATTGTCAGCTGGGGATCTTATTGTTGATTTCTTATTGTTCAGTCAACAAAACACATGGTATCATCTTCAAACTGTCCAATGTCTGACTCGTTCAGACACTGACAGCTCTGTGGTGTGAGATGGAAACAGGAGGATGTGTATGCAGGCCCATGTGTAGCATGTGCACAGCATGCAGTGTAAAGAGATCAGCAGGGTCCCTAAACCCCCACCTCCTCCAGACTTTTGTCTCTGATGTTAATTACAAAGATCTGGGTCGACACGGACCAACATAGCCTTGGGGCTTTACAGGGTTTCATCACAAATTCGTGTGCACGTGACACGCGCATGTTCACTCATACCACTGTGTTTATATATGCACACACATGCTGTACGTGTACTCATCTCACACAGATTTGTAGAAGCACAGCACCGGTGACTCTTTACAGGAGATGGAAGGAGGTGGTCTACATGCTGATGTAACACGACTTCTGCATTCAAATAGTGTAAAATATAAACAACCAATACAAGTGGAGCTGCTTTTGAAATGACAGATAACAGTGGAAGACAGAAAAAGATAAGTGAAAGAGGTAAACAGAGAAAAGGAGACACAACAGGGAGAGACAGGGGTGGTGGGGGGGGCTGATGAACAGAGTGAGATTGAAAGAATGAGTAAGCGTGAATGTGAAACGTATAGAGAGGGAGAGACTGAGCGGACAGATATATAGAACAAAAATAAAGGGAGGGATTGAGGAATATTGTGCAATATCAAATATCAAATAATCACGGAATAATAATCAAGGAATATCAAACAATTCAAATATGACCAAAAAGCTAAGTTTTAAATTAACACTTAGAACCTGAGATCCACACTTTGGATGTCACATGCTGTTTTCTAACTTAGGATCAGAGTAACCTACAGACATGATACACATAACAAATTAGAAGACTCTATTTAACTGCCAAGCCTGTAAACTGCCAGGGAGTAATCAAGCTGTTTCTACTGAATTAAATCTCAGTTTCCTAGTGTGTGTTTACTGCTCTGTCCACATGCTCAACCTGCATGCAGACTCTGACTGATCAGCGAGGGGGGTGTAGCTAATGATTTAATTGACGCAGATATTGGGTTATGGAGGAAAATGAGAAGGAAGGGGCTATTTGCTCTTTTTCTATGCTCACAGTGTTCAAATTTCAGAATAAAGGTCCTAAGACTTTTATGAATTACTCATAAACTGTAGACTTTTTTTCTGTTTACCTTTTCCAGAATGGCATATAACTAATAGAAATCAGAAATCCATTATTTCAAGCTATTAGAATATTATATGATATATAAATATTTTAGCACCGTCAGTAGGTGCTGAGTCCTGCTGAAAAAGGGAAATTGGCTCAACATCAGAAGATGACACGGCACAGACTGTGGAAAATTCACACTGGACTGCAGATACCTTAGATTCTATGCCTGTCCACTCTTCCCCCAGACTCTAGGACTCTTGATTTCCAAATGAAGTGAAGAATTCACTTACATCTGAAAAGAGGACTTTGGACCACTGAGCAACTGTCCAGTCCTTTTTCTCCCAAACCAGAGTAAGACCCTTCTGATGTTGTCTCTGGTTCTGGAGGGTTTGATATTAGGAATTCTGCAGTTGTGTCTCGTTTCCTGGAGAGGTCTGTGCATTGTGGCTCTTAATTCACTAACACCTGCCTCAGTCCACTCCTTGTGAAGCTCTCCTTCTCGTTCCTGAGTCAACTTTTCTTGACAATTCTCTCAAGGTTATGGTCTTCCCACATACTCTTGCAGCTTTTTCTTCTTCAAGTCAACTTTCAATTAATGTGTTTTGCTACGGCACTTTGAGAAGAGCCAGGCTTTTCAGCAATGACCTTCTGTGGATGTCAATGATTGTCGAGTCAGCAGTATTCCTATGACTGGTCGCCTGTGTTGAAGTAGATACATTATTTATACAGACTGAATACTGATCAAAAGTTACGAACAAAAAGTATGAATGAAATTATTTTTTAATAATAATTTTTTAATGAGCATATTCATATTATACTATATATTGTCATATTTGTACTTTAAACATTATAGCTGTGTTCGAATTATTTATCGTCACGAACTTATTAAACATTTGACAACATAGATCTCATCTCATACCCTGTCATGCTGAGAGAGAGAGAGAGAGAGAGAGAGAGAGAGAGAGAGAGAAAGAGAGAGTTGTAGTTGAGTAGAAATTATGTAGTTGGAGTATCTGTCTAAATGCTGACTACTCAAAAGGTTCTGAAGGCAGCTTTGAGAATAACTAATTAAAATAACCAGTAGGCGGAGCTTTAGAAACGTTTATCTGCTCTTCAGGGCAGATATATGCTATGATTTATATGTAAATGAAAGGTATTCAATTCAGTTTGATAATTTTTCACATTGCTTTCTCAGAAACCTACCTAGAAATCAAAGGAGCAAGCCTGTGTGCAAAATCACTATTCCATACAGTTCTGGAGGCAGCTCTATCTCTAAGGCAGAACCAATGCAGTTGATTCAGAGAGTAATCAGTTACAAATACTGGTAGGTTTAGAAATGTCAAAATGTCTGCTCTTCAGAGTTTTATATGACAGTTGTGCATCTTAGTTGATGAGAAAACTGCCTGGAAAACAAGCAGCTTGCTTCTAAGGCAGCATTTCACAGCATGGAGGCACAGAGAGGACCATGACATTTTCATATGACACTATGATATGGTGCCAGTTACTGCATTGGCAAGCAGTAATATGTTAACTGTTACTATAGCATATATTTATCAGAGCTCAGTCCTTAAACATGGTCAAGATCAAATTAAAAAAAATCCTATGTTGAACATGCCTACTCATTTTGTCCTTTGCACCTTAAGGCAGTATTATGTAAGAACTGGTATTTTTTTGCTCCTGGGCTCCCCCCACAGTTGGTGAGTGTCAATTACAAACTGTACTTTTTTGAAAAGCTGGAGTTGAGAATGAGTGAGTAAATGAGAGTGATTGCAATAATGGTGAGAGAGGGTTAGAGAAAGAGTGGAGTGGGAAAATGAGACAGAGAAAAAGGGACAGAGAGAAAGCAATGAAGGAGGGATTGAGAGAAGGAGTTAATGAGTAAGGAGAGCGTAATCAGGCAAGTATGTGAGAGCAGGGGAGAGTGAATGATAGAGATGAGAAAGCATAAGGAGAGAGAGAGAGGGAGAGAGAGAGAGAGAGAGAGAGAGAATGTGTATGTGTGTGTGTGTGTGTGTGTGTGTGTGTGTGTGTGTGTGTGTGTGTGTGTGTGTGTGTGTGTGTGTGTGTGTGTGTGTGTGTGTAGGTGAGAGAGAGTCAAAGACTGGGAGGAGAGAAATAGAGTATGAATGCATATTGAAAAGCTTGAAATGTGGGTCAGCCTGTCTTACCATGGCAGCCTTCGATCACCGCCCCCTACCCCTGGTTCTCTCTCAGAAGTTAATGTGACCCAAATATAAACAATATCAGAGCCAGGAAGAGAAGCTCAGTAGAACATAACAGTTCTCCTTATAACATCTTTAATATACACATTACATAATTCTACACACTAAAAAATGCGGGTTTTTCAGTTTCATTGGAAATGGGTTCGTCAGACTGATGGTGAAGGTGACGTAGAGGGTTCTATATAAAACCTTTCCTAAAAGGTTCATTGACTTTACATGGTTCTATAAAGAACCTTTTTTTTTACCAAAGAACCCTTGAAGAACCAAGCATGTAGAACCATTTTGGTGCCATATAGAACCCTTTTCAAAAAGGTTTTATATAGAACCCTCGACAGCACATTCTCCATCAGTCTGAAGAATCCATTTTTTAACTGAAGAACTGTTGTGTACAAATACAACCCATCCTGAAAAATAACTTCAGAAACACATCCCCTCAGAAACACTTGTTTCAGCTTATTTAAAAGATATACAAACATATATACAAATATATACAAAAATATATACACTCACACACACAGTTTGTAAAAATATTTAATCAGAAATAATGCCTCAAAGAATCACAATCATCTCTCAGGTGAGTGAAATATACAAGCCCCCAGCACTTAGCGGTGGAAAAGGTAGAATTGTGTTCTCTGGCATGATGGTGCTTCACCCTGCACTTTTGGGATGAGTTCGGGAGTGGGGATGAGGTAGGGTGGTTATTATCCAGCACCCTTACCGCACTAATGCTCTTGTCACTAAATTCAATCAAATTCTCACAGCAATTCTCCAAAAATCGAATGGAATGCCTTCCCTGTGCAGTTCATCTCTGCATATGATCTAAGGCAGCATTGCACAGCTTCTATCTAATCTTTTCTTTCTTGCATGCCAACATTGAGAGAACCATGATACTTTCATGTGATATTGTTAGAAGATATTAGGAAATATTGCATATAGTGACAAAACTGGAACCACTGTTCCTCATCCTGATCTCACAATTTGCCTTGAAAACTCACTGGTCACTCCATCTGCAGAAGCATGGAGCCTTTGTGTACTTGTGGATGACTATTTATTGTTCTCAGCTCCTGCAAACCTGACCCTTGCAACTCATCCAGAATGCAGTGGCGCGGCTTGTCTTCAACGTCCCCAAATTCAGTCCTGTAACTCCTCTGCTGTGTTCTCTTCATTGGCTTCCTGTAGCTGAACATCAGATTCAAAACCTTGATGCTGGCCTACAAAGCCAAAAATGGACCAGCACCTCCATACATGATGGTAATGGTCAAAACTCCAACTTCAAGTACAGCTCTGCTTGACCCATAATAATAATAAGTTCTTCTGATCTGGATCACTTGCTGATAATTCATCACACAATGATGAGACCACAGTGGTTAGACAGGGTTAAGTATTATGTATGTAGGTTTCTCTGTTCTTGAGTTATGAAGCCTGAGCTTGGGTTCTAAGACTTAATGCGTGAATTATTGTGCTCAGGTTAATCGAGAATGAAGAAATGTACTGGACTGTTTGTGAATGAGGCAGATAACCATCAAGAACCTTACATTTTTCCTCCCCACAATGTAAAATGTCTGTTAAACTCTACAAACCATCTATTAAGCTTTCTTGTTGAGAGTGTGAATCCTTCTGCAATCTCCATCCACTATCTTAGACCTTGACCTTCTTCAACTGTTGTTTCCTTTTCAACCGAATGAGTCATCTAAGGACAGATGTTCGCTAGCTCTGTGGGCTTTGTGGGGGTCATCGTGCCGATGGATTACAGTGTGTCTGTTTCAGGCTCTGCTTTAATTAGCAGGGTGGATGTGCCTGAAATAAACTGTGGTACAACCTCCCTGGGTGAAATGCATTTCACTTCCTTCTGTTGCGCCCAGAAGCAAACAAATAAAATGTGGAGGCTGAAGTTTCGTCAAAGAGGTCATCTCTTTTTCACCTTAAGGTACTTAAGGTAGCTGTTTACATCTGTTCATGTTATGAAACTAATGGTGTAGCCATGACAACACAATGAGACTGCCTTACCTGACACTCAACGGATCTTATTCTTGAGTGAAGAATATGGATAACCTCAGTTACTGAGCATATGTGGCAGCACGGCTTTCACTATTATGTTGCAGTGTCTTGGCATCGAGCTAGACCTGTTGGAATCTATGCTTCTGATGATTATATAGTATGACTACACGAGAACATAAGAACTGCATATAAATGGATCTTCATAATCAATACGGTGGATCCCATAGTGATCCCATGGCATCACTTAAAGGGCAACTGTTCTATATAGAGTAACTTAACCCCAAAAAAGGGGTGCAGTCGAAGAACTCTTTCTTCAGTACTACTAGTGTAACTAGAACATCATGAAAAAGCTGTGCTGTGTTGCATATCATTTAACTGAAAAAGGTAAACTGTCATTTATTCATCACTTGTAAAGTAAGATATGTCAAGGTCATTGCTGGAAGTTCTCATTGTACTATATTAAAATGTATTAATGGACATTTGCCTGGAAGGTGGAAATATGTTGGGAAAAGGTTTGCAAGCAACATAGATGATGACAGACTTGAGAGGATTGTCACGAAATATCAATTCAAGAGCCAGAGAGCACTTCACAAGGAGTGGACTGAGGCTGGTGTCAGTGCATCATAAACTACCACATTCAGATGTCTTTTGGAAAGGAGCTAAAACCAGAGCATTCCTAAGCCACTCCAGAGACAATGTCAGAAGCATCTGGAACGTTGTCAGAACTGGACTGTTTTTAGTGCTGAAAAGTCTTCTTTTCATATTCCGATTAAAAAAGTCAATAGTCCTGTCTATCCAGAGTCTACGAGAATCTCAAGGTCCTATAGTGTGGAGGAAGAGTATAGATGAACTATTCTAATCTATTATTCTGTCTCTCATCCAATTTCAAATAGTGAGTGTTCAAATTAACTTTAAAACTCCATTCATCCTTTTCAGCTAATTTATAACCAATGATAGGGTAAATTAACCTTTTTCTGCATGTCTTTTTCAGTTTGTTATGTTTTTCATGATAATAATACATTTTATTTCAATATACAAAAATGGCTTTATAACAGTATTGGATATACAAGGCATGCATATCTCAACAATTTGGGGTCCCTGTAAGACCCACACATTGAAGGATTCTTTTGGAAAACAAGTATTTCTTCAAAGGCATTTTTAAAGGTAAGGAGTGCAGACAAGTCCTTCGTATAAGCTACTTCAAGTCAACAATGTTCAACCATTCAAAAAACACATGAACTCATTCAAATCAATATCCCAGGAGCAAAGTAACCCACAGACATGACAAGCTACAAGACGTACCCTACGTTCCCTGCGGTCATTGTTTGACAAATTATCAGCAAGTAGGAAGAAGGAGAAGGAAAATACACCTTGTTGGTTCTCTTTCTTTGTTCACACAGTGTATGAAATCTTGAGAAAAGATAATACCAATACATACATAAATAACAAACAATAAAGATAATTTAGCTTGTTTTTCTTGTTATTTGGACTACCATTGACTTATTATTATAAATATCCTTGTAAATCTAATAATTACAAATAATTGCATTATTAAAATGAATACATAAAATGTATTTGGAAATTGTAGGAAATAGTAGTTAATATGTACATTGAAAATAAAATAATATTTGAGGAGCCTAGGATCTCATGAAAATAACATCTGCCATGTGTCTCCAATAACCAATTGCCAAATTAAAGTATATCAATCTACATAAACATCATGCAAAACTGGCCAAGGGTTCTAAAGCTTAGCTTTGTCACTATCCATGGTTCTGAAAGAGCAAAAAAATAAATAAATAAATAAATAAATAAATAAATAAAAAAATAAATAAATAAATAAATAAATAAATAAATAAATAAATAAATAAATAAATAATAATAATAATAATAATAATAATAATAATAATAATAATAATAATAATAATAATTGACTGGCAAATAAATTCAGACTGGCCCATTCCTTCAATGACTGATCAGTTTTGGTTTGTTGACCAGAGATGGGGGTTCTACCAGCCCCTTCACCTTCTCAACAGCCCACACCTATAGCAGCCCACCAGGATTTTTCCCAGGTCTCCTGATGGCAAGTCCATCCCTGAGTTGCAATAGTGGAGTTTTCAGTGTGAACCTGTTTTCTCTGCAGTGACAACCTCTCCTCTTGGGCTGGCTTTATGCTAGATGTTGGAACCTTGGTCTGAGAATTGAATTGCGTTCAGCCACACAACATAAGTGAGGTCAGGCACTACTGAAGTTGGATGATTAGCTGTGGACAAACAACCCTGGACTTCAACTGCTCTACATCCCAATGCAGGTCTTCATACTCCTCCATCTTCTCCAGCTGATGCTTGGATGTAGTGACTATGGGCACATGTGCAATTGTTGGCCCATTGTCACAAAGGTTTTCTGTGGCCACAGATGTGTCTGAACACTTGTGCACTTTTCTCCATAGGTTACTATTTGAGATTCCCAGCCGTGGAAACCCATTCATGCCCCCATCCAACGCTTCTGTTGTGCATGGAGTATGGGGAAAAGAAAGCAACACATGGCAAGTCCTTTATCCTGGTTGGAGAGATGGGATCGGGTTTTTATGTGGAAAGTAAATTGGATTGAAGGGAAACGATGCGCGCTGGAGAGGCGCCAGCGAGCTCCGGGGCTTTGCTTGCGCGTTGATGCGAAGCTTACGTTACCAATCGGCGTGAACAATGGCTTGGGCGCGAGTGAGGAGGGAGGGAGGACGGGAGGGAGGACGGGACGTGGGGGTGGTGGGGGGGTTTGGTCGAAGGAACAGAAGGGGAAGCGGAACAACGCGAGCATATAAGGCAGATCTGGATGGGAGATCCGTAGCTCTAGGAGAACATCAGATGCCTTGAAAGCAGAAGGAACCGCGGAGTTCCTCGCAGGTCGCTCGGGACAGTCCGTAGCGGCGTGATATTTCCGAAAGGGCACGACGTGGACGCTGACCAGCCACCGGGGCAGATTTGACGTCGCCTCTTTGGAGGATGGAGGGACAGGACCGTGGCCTTTAGGGACCACCGCAGACGGGTGAAATGACGCCTTGGTGTGCGTGTACCACCTCGACGTGGATTGATAATCTGTCTGAGCTCTGAAAGGTCCGCTCGTCCTGAAAGCCGCTAACAGAATTGACCAGAGCAGAGAAAGAGAGGAGGATTGGACCGTCGGCATTGACTACTTGGCTTGAATCGCTGGGCAGGTTGGTAGTTTTCTTGCTCCTCTGCACTTCTGAACCATCAGATTGCGTGTCTTTATTTCTGAAGCCTGTTTACAGTGCCGTCTCTTGGGGATGGAGCACTGATTTGCATTTGTCCGCAGTTTTACAAACGCAAACGTGCCTTCAAGTGCAGCCGGAGTGGACCAACACGGTTCGACGGGGATCTGTCGGGTTATTGAATGTTCTTGTTTGTTTTTCCAGTGTGCGTGGACACAAATGGCTGCATTTCAAATTAGATTGAAGCATTTGATCAGAGAGTGCAATGGAGTATCTTGTATTGGATGATCAGATGTAAGGCAAGTGAAGAAGAGAATAAACCTTTTCCCACTGAGTGTTCAGCACTGGACAGCGCACAGCAATATGGAGCAGAGCCTGGAAGGGGAAATATAGTCCACATGGGTCAGTGAACTAGAGAGAGAGAGAGAGAGAGAGAGAGAGAGAGAGAGAGAGAGAGAGAGAGATAGCATGAAATCAGATGGCTGGAGAATAGTAGTGAAAAACAGAACAATGAAAGAAAGAAATGCTAGAGTGGAAAACAAGAGAATGTAGTGGGGGATGCAGACAGTAAAGAAAGAGACAGAGAGAGGCTGAAGAATGAAAAAGAGTGAAGGAAGAGAAGTGTGTGTGTGGGGGGGGGGGTGGGTGGGTGGGTGGATGTGGGAGGGTAGGTGGGCAATAGAAAGATAAATAGAGAGAAGGAGCGAGGGAGGAAATAATGAATGAAGGAACAAATTATGGAAATTATAGATGGAGTGATGGAAGAAGAGATGAAAGAAGGGAACACTGGAAGGAAAGTGAAATGATGGGGGCAAAAGAGAAGAGACTAAGCAAAAGAGGGGTGGTAGGAAAGGAACAGGGAGAAAATGCAAATAATGAATAGAAGAGTGAAGAAGAAAGATGGAATAAGAGAGTGAGAAAGTGAACAAAAAAATGAAAAAGAGAGGTTGAATGGAAGTATTTGTGTGTTCGGT
Source organism: Acestrorhynchus altus (assembly GCA_034509495.1). Classification (NCBI taxonomy): domain Eukaryota; kingdom Metazoa; phylum Chordata; class Actinopteri; order Characiformes; family Acestrorhynchidae; genus Acestrorhynchus; species Acestrorhynchus altus. The sequence goes on along the minus strand of CM067502.1, from coordinate 14,198,124 downwards.
TGAATGAATGAATGAGTGAAGGAATGAGGGCACAGACATTTAAGAAAAGAAAAATGAGAATGGAGTGAGAGAGAGACAGAGAGAGAGAGAGAGTGAAGTAGAGGGCAGAGGGATTACAGTGTCCATTTGTTCTGTACACAGCAGCCTCCTTCCAGATGGATGAGCGCTGACAGAAAGTGAGGAGGTGCGACTCTCAGTGGTGGCCTTTCAATGAGCATCATTTTTTCTGTAGGATTTGGAGCTCAGGCAGCTTCATCCATTTCATTAGATGGAAAGAGGAGGCGAAGTGCCTAGAACCCCTGTGGATCAGTGTGAGCTTAAACACACATCAACAAGTGATGCACTCCAAAATAAACAAATAAAGAGACAAGCAAATAAATTAGTAAATAATCCACAGTGTGCCAGACAGTTCCATTCAGTTCCATACAGTCACTCTTTATAGAGTTTATTATTTGCTATTATTTACTTGTGCTTTATCTACAAATGCATTGTCAGTTGGGCAACAAGACCTGAGAAAAGAAAGACATGAAGTTTCCTTCACAAAACTGAATGGGTTAAACCTCAATTTTGGGGATTTCTCAATTTTTGGTTTATTTTTCCCCTGAGAAGATTGGCTGCCACAAAACAACGAATTTGCATTCAAAACATGGGTATGTCAGTAGTACAGATGTAGGTACATATAAAACCATTGAACATTAAACTTAATACTTGAGTTGGTTACCATTTTACATTTGAATCATTATTTATATAGTCACATTATTAGTCATTTATATAAACACTTAACCCACATGGGAAATAAATACATTTATTATTGACTAATGTTGGATTACAATTGACCTGTTTGATTACAAGCTACAAATGTCCATGTACTGAATAAACAGCATGAACTACTACACAGGCTATAAAACTGCATTCCATACTATTATGTTTAACTCTCAGCAGTGAATCCCCAGTTAACCTGCATGCTTTATCAGCAGTGGCTGCAGCATGCTGCTAACATTAGCAGCTTTGTTTGTGGGGAACTCTGGCTGTGACTGAAATTGGATTCCTATTTACAGGCACTAATGAGTATATTCAGAGTGTCTGAATCGTAAAGTAGAATTTGAACATGGCCAATACACTGGCTTGTTACTCGGCAACACAGTGGAATGAATACAGCTGATGATGTTTGCTCATGTAGCAACAAAACCACTGGACGCTGTGAAGTTCAAATGTTTTTTCCATGTAAGATTAGTCAATTAATGGGAGGCTTATGTTTGTAAACAACATAATCAAGGGTTTTTCCATGAACAGCACAGAGCTTTAATAACTTTAATTCAGAATGTAAGATAAAGCAGTTTGTGTGTGTGTGTACGGAGCTAAAACCCTCACATCTTTTTTTATTCAAGGGGTGCTGATGCACAGTGTTGATGTGTGTTGAGTCCATCTGTGTTTCTGCTGCTACTTAGTAAACTGAATAGTCTGTCCCTATACTGTACTAAACTGTAACATTTGTAGGTTTGTATGTTTGTCAAGAGTTGTGATTTACAAATATGATTTATGAGCTGATGTGTTGTAATCTGTAAAATGAATCAAGCTGTTCATTTTAAAATCAGACAGGAAAACATGAGGAAGGTACTTGATACATGGAACGATCTTAATTTTTCAAAAAGCCCACAGTGGGTATTGAAGGTCAGTTTGTTGACCTGTCAGTGGTGGGTTTGAGGTATGTGTAGTAACCCTTGGCATTATGTGGCAGAAAGAATGGATTATCTTTGTGAACAGTATTGACTGCAATGAAATGGGCTCCACAGGTCATTGTGGGGAGATGCTGCATGCCTCGCTTGTCTAGTCCAGCAGCAGAAGCAGCAGCAGTGGGGAGTTTAGCTTGGCTGGAGCACGGCACTGTGGTGTCACAGCCAGCTGGACGTGCAGAGAATGAAACAGAGGGCGATCGATCCGTTCAGCAAGCACAAGCATACTGCCCAAGTGGAGATACATCCACATCCTGTTGGGCTGCTGCTGCTGATGTAATGGTTCTGAACCCATTTCAGACAGCTCATCGAATAGGCTAGGTGTGTTTGTGTATGTGTGTGCATGTGTGTATGTGTGTTTGATGTTGTCCACACAAATGCTCTGTTGTACAACTGAAAGGGCAAAGCCATCTTTCTGATCCCATGCTAGGTTTTAATTGTCTTAATGGTACATACACTGACATTCCAAAAGTAGTGGGATAGCAGTATCTCATATGATTATGAAATTATGAAATGACATTTTCTCAGGGGTTGGCTTGGTAACACCCACACCTGTGTAAGTTGTGAGGTTTTGTTTTGTGAGAGAGGTTGAACATTGCACTAGGTGACATGAATTATTTGATCACTATCTATAGGTCATTCTAAATTCAACATTTCTTCATTCAGCATATCTTGTGTGTTAACAATCACTTAATGGGAGAATTAAGTCAGAATGAACTTCCAGTACAATGCTGCTTCATTGTCTCATCATGCTGTTCACTCTCACAGAATAAGGCTTTCTTGCTCACTCACTCACTCGCTCACTCACTCACTCACTCACTCACTCACTCACTCACTCACTCACTCACTCACTCACTCACTCACTCACATTCATTCACTTACTCACTCACTCACTCACTCACATTCATTCACTTACTCACTCACTCACTTGCTCACATTCATTCACTTACTCACTCACTCACTCATTCACTCACTCACTCACTCACATTCATTCACTTACTCACTCACTCACATTCATTCACTTACTCACTCACTCACTCACTCACACTCTCTCACTTACTCGCTTACTCACTCACTCACTCACTCACTCACTCACTCACTCATTCACACTCAATCACTCACTTGGTCGAATTTGAGTGTGTTGGACTCTTAGGGGTAGCCTAGATAGCAGGCATTTATTTATTCCTGCTATTGTTATCAAACATTATTCTGTTAATGTTAATGTTATTCACTTTTTTTCTCTGTGATTTTAATGTTATGACTGATCTGTAGAAATTCAATATAGTCACCTACACAAATACTAATACAAACACACTGAAGCCGATATGCATCCCCATTCCCTCATTAGTATTGGGGATATATGAGGATATACTGTTTAGTTCACAAACGTAACTCTAATTTTAATGGTAGAAACAAATGAATTCTGACATTTACTCATCATCAACGTATGTCAGCACCAGTCTCATAAACAATAACACTGTGTGAATTATGCTTTAAGCTCTGTAAACACACACAAATTCTAAAATAAATATAAAGTTATTAAAACTCTGTGCTGTTCAGGGAACAATCATTGATTATGTTGTTAACAAACATAAGCCTCCAATTAATTAACTAACTTTATATGGTAAAACATCTGAACTTCACAGCATCCAGAACCAATATAATCAGCTCCATTTGTTCCACTGTGTTGTTTAAGACTCTGGTCCATATTCAGCTTATGTAGTGAGCTATGATGTTTATTATGAAGAAGAAGTGGTGAGAAGCTGGTTCTAAAGGGTGAATGTATGGAAAACACAACTGTACACGAGCAAGATTGAGCTACAGAGGCCTTTTTTTAAAGAATGTATTATGTTTGTGGGTTTTTTCCATTTACTTCCTTTATTTGTACCTTATTCATTGCTGGCCATGAACCAGTACCCTGCACATGCTTTCTGTGAGGCACATGGAGTGAGTTGCTATGTTTTTTTTTTTTGGCTTTTGCCTCTGCTACTCATGCAGCATTGTAGGGCAGCTGAACACAATTGGAGGAGAGTGCTGACTGCCCAATATGGGGTAAGTGAGCTGGCAGATGGCCATGATTGGCCGGCAGCATTATAGATGGACGGAAGAGAGGAACTAAGCCATTCTTTCTGTTCTGGAGAACAACAAAGCCAATTTGTGTTCTATCAGACTCCCAGCCATGGACAGCTGTGGTATCACTGGGATTTAAACTGAAGTTCCACTGCCTCGGTTGCATAAGGTTTAAAAACTAATCCTTGTTAGCATTCACTGGAATGTCCCCATGCATTGAAAGATAAATAAATAAATGGCAGGAAAAACAGGAAGATAACTTTTTCATGTTTCCCCATCATCATGGGAACCATCAATCTGCACAAAGACGGGGGAAAAGAAGCAGTATATACACCCACATTAAGCTACACACTCGCTTAAAAGACACTAACTTACAGAGTCAGCCTGTCAGGGGAAGCCTTTTGTCAGCATTTTGCCCCATATTTGGCTTTCCTTTTTTCTCCTCTCATTGTCTGCTCTGCATTTTTCTGTTCTTTCTTTACCAATAATTACCCTGATCACAGAAAAACACTGCAATCTTTGCCCCAAAATCTTCAATACAGCTCTTCATTAGTTTCATTAAGGCGTGATGTTTGCATGGATGAGCTTGGGGATCTGTACACCCTCTCTAAAATGATGTGTTAATTTATAACACATTGTTGTATTATCATTTGTATAATTATTTGTATTTTATTTTTTATAGCTAATTAAAAAACAGAGATTAGGTAAAATATTAAATACAAATATAGGTATTTACACTTATTTCATATCAGAATCATAACAGAATGTGCCTGGCCTATAATATGTAATTAGAGCATATCTCTATGTTAAATAAGTTAATGTATTGGCTGCATTTTTAAAATTCCACCCCCCGAGATCCAATTATAATGCTTGTGTGGGTTTATGTTTATGTAACAGTCATCGTTCATATTTGCCGATCCATTTCCTAACCTCTTTTCATGCTTTTGATGCCTGCTGTAATTGTGCAAGAAACCTAATGAAAAAAAAAATTACTTGCTCCCCTCTTGCTGAACATTTAATGACCAGTCCTTGCAGGTCCTACCAATGTGGCTGAATTAAAGCATATTTGCAAAGAGATGCAAGTGACTGGTCTCCAGTGGGGGGGATGGACTGTCTGGCTATTGTGGCCCTGCCATAACATAAGCAGACTGTCAGGATTGGACAGAGAATTCTACATTTGAACTGTGTTTACATAAGATATTTATTTTTAATTTAAAAAGGCAAGGACAGTGTTTTCCATCATTTGGGCCTACTGTTTCACCACGGCTCTTTTGAGAGTGCAGTTTAAGAGGCAGTGGGATGCAGCCTGGACTTCTGAAGTGAGGCCAAGCCCAGCTTTATGGTCATCCTTTTCATCACAAGCAGGTACTGAGTGATGAATCAAAACAGTTCCCCTGGAACCATGATGCTACATTTAACACAGGAAACTCAGAAAATAGGTAAAGACCAATAGACCATGTAAAGAGTAATGGTGTACAGCTCAGAGTGAAGTGCTTTAGCAAAACAAAATGAACATCCATACATTTCCCTTTACCTTGAATGTATTCAGTCAACCAAGACATGTTTGCTGTCTGAAACTTGCCATTTTAGTGCACCAAATTAAGCAAATTAGAACAATTAAAGCAATTTATTGGTCCAGTCATCATGAAAATCATGAAATTCAGATACAATATAAAGAACAACTGTCAGATTCACATTATGGAAAAAAACTAAAAATGGACAAAAATGGAGATACATGGTTTTCATTGGACAGCAATAATATTCACGATATAGACAAAAGTATTAGGGCACCTGCTAATTCATTATGTCTTGCAAAATCAAGGGTAATTTATTGGAGTAAATGTCTCGACTGACTGTCACTATGATTTTAATACCTCACCTCATTCCCAACTCAACAAGACATGCCAAATGTTCTGGATGTACACCACCATTCCAAAGAATACATTTACACTGCTCTACAGCTCAGTGCTCTAGAAAGAGATTTTACAAACATTTGGTTGAATGTAAATGTAAATTACACCATACAGACAAGAATGAGGCTTCAAAATGCTGACAGTTATTTGCTATGTCCTCAAAGTCTGTTTGAAATCATTTCTCATTTTGACCAAAGTTTATGATTATTAAGACATTTTTTTTGCACAGTACGAATGGGTCTCCAAGCACTAGTGCAGAGCTTCCATTAACTTTATGTGTAAAGCAGCATTATTTGAGAATTGTTGTTTTTCTACCATATCTGTAAATACAAATCACATTTTCTGTACCCACACCTTTGTAGTTGTACATGTGTATTTGCTGAGAAACTGAGAGGTACAGATCAGGAATAGTGGAGTAGTAGCATTTCAGGCCGGAGTAGTAACAATACACACACCTTTCTCCTTATTAGTCAGTAAATTATTAAAAGCTGTTATTTTAAAATAAATCCTTAAAGCATTTGTCTGACACTCTTAGTTACATATATTTGAATCCCACAACACAAATGTAGCATTAGGAGTGTTGTCCAGTAACTTTTATTGGTGTAGTGTGGTGTATTTGCAATGCAAAGCACAGGTGGCCCTAACCAATGTGGTGCCCTATGTAAGTTTATAGCTGATGCTCCTTGCATAGCTTGATGTGTTTCATATTTTTTTTAAACAAAAAACATCAGACTGTAAAACATTACTAACCTTTATAAGCATTGTGGGGTGTTGTTTGACATACCTATTCACCAAAATGAATAAATAAATCTAAATAGGAGAGAGTCACACATGCCAGATATTGTTATTTTCAGGAGATCCCACTCAGATTTGTCTTTATTTGAGATGCAAACATTGATCAAAAATATTTACTTGTGTCTACACTTTTTTGTGTTTTTTGGCTTATAAGGACTAATCTCAGAAGCCCTGTTGGAAATTGATTATGAGCTGATGAGTTGATGAATTATTTATAATGATTAGTTTGACAAGGGTATTTATTATGATAAGTTAGGTCCAAACAAAATAAAAAACTAACAAAAAAAACCCTGAATGTCTTTTATTATTTTTGTTTTATCTCATCTCAGGATTTTATTCTGAAAAATGCTGACTTTAACAGAGCAATAAAATGCACTGGAAGGCTTCTCTGGCATTTAAACTGGGATTTAACTCAGTTTGAAATGAGTGAATTTTAGCTGTTTTCTGAGCTTGATTATTTGCTGATAATTCATCGTGCAATGATGCAAAAGCCATGGTTAGATAGGACACATTTAGTTTGTTATATATCATCTAGGCTACTCTGATCCTGAGTTAAAGTCTAGAATATACAACTGCTCTCAAAAAGTGCAGATCTCAAGAGATCTCTAAGAGTTAAAGTAATAAATGACATGAAAGGAGCTAAAAAATACAAAATGGATACTCTATAAACCCTGTATAAATATACGTTACGTGAGTTAGCATGTTTGTTTCATGTTGTTACAGAATCACATTCACAATAGTTATGATCAAACAGTCAAAGATAAAGTTTTTGTTCAGTGGTTTAGAAAGTGCTGGTCTTTTATGTGCTCTCTGAGATTAAATATGGTCAAAAATCTATTTTTTTTTTTCATCATCACTTTAAAGGACCAACAGACTGATCAGTTTGGTCTGATAGCCTGAGGGAAGAAATAGCTCATAAAGCTGGAGGACTTGGCCCGGATGTTTCATAATCCTCTTCCAGATGTGAGATTAGACACTGCAAAGCTTTCCACAACTCTGCCCATTGATCACTGGTGGCTAGATGGAGCTTGACTTTGGCAGGGGCTTGACTGGTGGTGCTGAGCCAGTTCGAACCAGTGCTTTTGGCTTTTGCTCAACTGTGCAGCAGATCGTTACATGTAAAGTGTTTGCCAGTAGCCTCTGATGACTTCCGATGCAGGGGTGTGTTTGTGCGTGTGTGTTTGTGAGTGGGCTCTGATTATGCTCCAAGTGTTCACTGATTACAGAGTGACAAAGGATGAGTACAGAATCAGAAGGGGTTTGGGCAGGACCAGGAGGAGCAAAAACACACACATTTTTCATGAAACAAAACACTTAGTGGGGTGCAGCACATTAAATAAGCCAGCTAGATGGAACTGGAGTGCAGGCGAAAGGAAAATGGATGTTTTCACTTTATCATTATAAATCACTACATATACAGTACAGCAAGGCCCATAAATAATAGGACGTTGAAAAAAGTATTGTTATTTTTACTTTCTAGCACAATATAATGAAAAATGATATAATGAATATGAAACTTGTAAGTAATGGTATAGGCTTTCATCTTTAATTTAAGATGACCAGATGCTAGGTTGTGGACTAGATGCTTCACTGGTGATGCTCTACCAAGTCTTTACTGCAGTTGACTTGAGTTTTTGCCTGATCCTGGGATATTTTCATTGAACAACATTCAAATTGCTATAAAAATCCTTGGCTTGCGCACTGTGCTGTGAAGTTCTGTCAAATGTGAACAAATTATATAGCTATATACACTTCAGAATCCAACTTGCTGCTTTTGTTGGCAGTCACATACAATACAAACAAAATTATGTATGGTTTCCACAGGAGAGCAAGGTGGCTTGGCAGTTAGCACATTTGCCTTCCAGTGCTGAGGTCTTGGAACAGCAAAGCACTTTTGTAAGTCGCTCTGGATAAGGGAGATCAAGTAAATTGGCTTCTCAACCTGTAGAGTGAATTGGATACTCTAAATTGCTACTGTATGGGTGTGAATGTTTGTGTGCCAAGATATGTATTGATCTATCTATCTATCTATCTATCTATCTATCTATCTATCTATCTATCTATCTATCTATCTGTCTGCCTACCTACCTACCTACCTATCTACCTACCTAGTACTCAATGTGGTCCTCCAGTTGGACAGTCATTTTCAGTGTGTGGATATTTAGAAACACGCTTTGGCAGCCATAAACAGCATAAGAACATAATATGAAGCACTACCTTCACCATGCTTGACAGATGAGGTGGTATACTTTAAATCATTAACAGTCCTTTCCATTCAATCTGTTTGTTTCTGATTATTCGTTCATAGCATGTTTTTTTCTAGAAAGATGTTTATTTTATTTAAGAACATCTGATTTCTGAGACTTACTTGTGGTTTATGTCTTATGAAACTGTGACACGAGCTAACACCTAAGGCACAAAATGTGCAGCACTGAACAGCTTTCTCTGTGTTGGAGCTCCACCCAAGACCTGTATAATGAGTTGGAACTGTGTTTGTGGTCCAGTACTAAAGATCTAACATCAAGAACCTGACCTCAATAATACTTTCTTGCAGTGTTCCAATATCTTTCTGTATGCAAAGCCTATCTATTTTAAGGATGATGTTCACTGCAGAGATCTATGGATGTGAGGAACCATTTACTGTCTTGAATGTAAAGATCTATCTCAAGGATGATGTTCGCAGCAGAGATCTATGGATGTGAAGAACCATTTACTGAATGAAAAGATTCTTTTATCAGTTGAAAGGTTCTTCACGCTCACACATTTCCTTTACATGAACATGGTTCTTTGTGGAAGAAGTTCTTTTGTGGCACTGCTTAGAGGCTGTTACTACCCTTGGTTTCCAAAGAAATGGAGAAAATGGAGGATATGGGTATATATAGAGTTTTAAACAAATAGGCTGATTATCTGAAAACATTGTCTCTTGTGCTTCTGGCCTGGACACAACTACATAAATTGTACACGCTTCACAGAACTCACTAAACTCTGTGGTCTCAATATAATTGACCTACTAATGTGGCCTGCCTGTCAATTTTTCTGAACAGAAAACACATCCAGGCTGTAAATGTCCTCTTTTCAGATAATCCATTAATAAACAGCATACCCTGGACAGCCTGTTTTGACCATGAGTGGTCAGACCGTCTCCCCTGTCTGCTTTGTTTAACAGCAAGTGAATGAAATCCATTAGCTCTGCTGTCTTAAATGAAATGTAAGCCGTCTGACCAGATGCTTCAACAGAAACAGGAGTGAAAGAGCAGACCAGGCTTTTGAACTGTCTGTGCTGAGTGTCCATTTCTCATGCTTGCTGTTGGGTGTTGCAGTTACTAATGGCGGATTCATTTGTTTACATGCCAACTTGTAAGCCTTGTAATCTGTAATCCAGCAATAATCCAGCTATAATCAGGCTAAATCTATTGCCTGCAGGCTAAAACCTCATGCTGTTCCATTTCCCTGCATGGTCACTTACGTGCACAAGGCCAACAAAACACATCCGCAGCTTTCCCTGTGGTGTCATATTTAATAGGACAGGGTAACCCTGCACGTGTCATGATGATGTATATTGACGGAGCTGCACATGCGTGCACCTGTCACTACTGCTTAAAATCATATTTATCCGATGCATATCTTCAGCGGAGTGATAATGGACAGTGGTGGCGGGAAGGAAAATAGCTCATGGTGAAAAAACTGACTGCCAGCATTATTCTACACCATCAATACCACACGCCCTTGGACAGGAGCTTTCATCAACGTCCCGCTCTCCATCCCTCACAAAACAATAAGCAAAGAGTGACTGAATCTCTTGCAGAGCATAATGGGACTCTTGAAGGATGCTGGATTCACAGTCAGAGAACACACACACACACACACACACAGACACACACACACACACACACACACACACACACACACACACACACACACACACACACACACACACAAACAGAGAGACTAAAAAAGGTATAGAAATAGACATAGAGGTAAAAATGAAGAGATAGAGACAATAGTACAGAGAGACAGAGAGAGAAAGAAGAAAATGTATATAGATAGAAATAGAGATAGAAGTAAAGATGAGGAGACAGGAAGTGTGGAAGAGACAGAAGTGGAGAGGGAGGAGGTATAGAAATAAGTAAAGAGAGAAATAGATAGTAAAGAGAAATAGAGATAGAGAGACAATAAAAGAGAAAGAGAGAGGCTGAAACGTATATGAGACAGAACTGCTGAAGTGACCTGGGAGAAAGACAATGTTGGACAGAATGGCATTAAACTGGCAGAAAAAGGAGACTGAAAGTGAGAGTGAAAAACAGAACAGAGAGGACAGGAATGTGAGAATGAGAAAGACATGAGAGAGACACATTAATGAGCAGAAATTGGACAAAGGCAGTGGCTGTAGTCGAAATGGATCCCTCGTTGTATGGGAATACAAGGAATCATCCCACTGTCTTAAGATAATACTTTATTAGTCCAGCAGTAATATTTCTTATGCATGTAGTGAAGATGGACATGGAGAGGGTTGGTGTAACAGTAGAGGAGGCAGGGGGTAGGGCAAGATGGAGGCAGATGATTCGCTGTGGCGACCCCTAAAGGGAGCAGCCGAAAGAAGAAGAAGAAGAAGAAGAAGAAGAAGAAGAAGAAGAAGAAGAAGAAGAAGAAGAAGTCCAGCAGTGACTGAAGGAGAAAGAAGAAATATTGCACACTGTTGTAATGTTATATTGAAAAAAAGAGTCCAATACTGTGTGGAGTTAAGTATGTGTGTCTATGATCGGTTGAGAGTGATGCTGGTTTTAGAGTCTAACAGCAGCAGGAAGGAAGGACCTCCAAAACTCACAATGATGGTGATTCTCACAGTATTTCCAGGTTGTGTAGAAGATAGATGACAGCATCATCTACACTGATGCCAGGCTGGTAGGTAAACATTTTCTGTTCTCACCAGAGGGCAGAAAATGGGAAGGACGTGCCTCTCCAGTGAATTCATCAGATGAGAAGTCAGCTCCACTGGCCTGTAGCTATTTAGATCCTTTGGGTGCTGTGTTTTTGGTATAGATACCACACAAGATGATGTCCACAGCTGTGGTACTGTTCCCAACTTCAGGCTCAAGTTGAACATGTGCTCAACTACTGGCCAGATCTGTGCAGGACTTGGAGAACCTGCTGTTGATGCCATCTGCATGCTTATAGCTTTCCTCATCTTGATTTTCCTTAGCTCATTCCTCACCTGGGCCAGTGTGAAGGACATACTAGAGCAGGTGAGCGGCGTGCTGGAATGTGTGGATGCCATGTGGGTGGCTATGAGCTGAGAGTTGTTAAGATGGGAGTGAGTGTGAGAGGGGAAGGGCAGCATCAAGGTAGTGTCTGTGTGGGGTAAGGGGCAGATTAGTGATCAAATATATTGAAGAACAGATTGAGTTTGTTCACCCACTTCTAGTTCCCTACCACCTGGGAGTCGGGCTTCTTGTGACCAGAGATGGTTTTAATGCCTTTCCACACTCAACAAATGGACATTTGTATGCTGTAACTGTTTCTTCAGCTTCCTCCTGTAATTGTTTTTCCCCCCTCTTATTCTCATTCTCAGCTCCCTCTGCACAGTTTCCAGTTCATCCTTGTCACCTGACCTTAAGGCCCTCTTCTTCTCTTTTAAGAGAGCCTTTATGTCAGAATTTATCCATGGCTTGTTGTTGTAGAAACACTGAATGGTTTTAGTGGAGACAGTGTTTTCCACAGAGAAGTTGGCATAGTCCGTAATGCAGTGAGTGAGACTGCCAGTGTCCACCCCATTAGGATCACACAGCTCTTGCACACTGCAGAACCTCTACTGAATCGTTAGACTATTTCTTCACCATGCTGGTCACTGCTGGACCTCTGTATGCAGGGGTTTGTACACAGGCAGAAGCTGAATTAGATTATGATCAGATCTTCCAAGTGGAAGGAGCATTTGGCATATGTTGGCAGAAAACAAGTCCAGTATTTGATTGTCTCTGGAGTGGCAGGTAACATACTGGGTGAAGGTGGGCAGAGTGGAGGATGGAGAAGTATGATTAAAGTCTCCAGCAAATGAGGGATTGTGGGTGCTGTGTTTGCAGTCTGCACACAGCTGAGTGCAGGATGTCACAAGCCTCATCAGCATTAGCAGATGGGGGAACATATGCAGCCACCACTATAATGTGGGATACGTCCCTCGGGAGGTAGTGTGGTCTTGTGCTGTGGTCAGTGCTGTCTTGAGTGGCCCAGCCAGAGCCAAGACTCGAAGACGATTGAACATCTCTGGAGTTATCTAAAAGTGGCTGTGCACCGACACTCCCCATCCAATCTCATGGAGCTTGAAAGGTTCTGCAAAGAAGGATGGGAGAAACTTATGAAAACACTTGAGGCTGTAATTGCTGCCAAAGGTACTTCAACAAACTGTTGTGCAAAGGCTGTGAATATGTGACAAATGTTATATGTATATGTTGAATGTACATGTTATATTTTTGTGTTTTATTGTTAATACATTTGCAAAGATTTTAAACAAACCTTTCTCACTTTGTCATTGTGGGGTACTGTGTAGAATTTTGAGGGCAAGATTTATTTAATCCAGTTTGGAATAACCATAACAAAATGTGCACTGTATTCAATTCCATGGAAGTTGGGATATTGTGTGAAACATAAATGAAAGAATACTTTGATTTGCAAATCCTTTTCAACCTATTTTCAATTGAATGCACTACAAAGACAATATATTTAATGTTCAAATGGATTAACTTTATTGTTAATATTCACTCATTTTGAATTTGATGCCTGCAACATGTTCTAAAAAAGGCAGGACAGAGGCAACAAATGACTGGGAAAGTTGAAGAATGCTCAAAAAACACCTGTTTGGAACATTCCACAGGTGAACAGGTTAATTGGAAACAGGTGAGTGTCATTATTGGGTATAAAGGGAGAATCCCAGAAAGCCTCAGTCATTCACAAGCAAGGATGTGGTGAGGTTCACCACTTTGTGAACTACTGCATGAGCAAATGGTTCAACAGTTTCACTCCATCTACAAGTGCAAGTTACCATGCAAAGCAAAAGCTACATATCAACTACACCCAGAAACACCATTGGCTTATCTGGGCTCAAACCCATCTGGGATGGATGGAAGTAGAAAAGTGTCCTGTGGTCTGCTGAGTCCACATTTCAAATTGTTATTGGAAATTATGGATGTTGTGTCATTGAGAAAAAGGACTGTCCAGATTGTCATCAGTGTAAAATTCAAAAGCCAACATCTCTGATGGTATGGGGGTATATTAGTGCCCATGGCATGGGTAACTTGCACATCTGTGAAGGCACCATTAATGCTGAAAGGTTTTACAGGTTTTGGAGCAAAATATGCTGCTGTCCAAGCAATGTCTTTTTCAGGGACATCGCTGTTTATTTCAACAAGACAATACCAAGCCACATTCTGCACATGTTACAACAGTATGGCTTCATTGTTAAAAAATGTGGGTACTTGACAGGCCTGCTTGTGGTCCAGACCTGTTTCCCATTGAAAATGTGTTTGCGCATTATGAAGCGCAAAATAGAACAATGGAGACCTCGGACTGTTGAGCAACTGAAGTTGTACATCAAGCAAGAATGTGAAAGAATTCCACCTACAAAGCTTCAACAATTAGTGTGTTCAGTTCTTAAACACGTATTGTGTGTTAAAAGGAATGGTGGTGTAACACAGTGGTAAACAAGCCCCTTCCCAACTTTTCTGGAACTATTTGTTGCAGACAACAAATTCAAAATGAGTGAATATTTGCAAAAAAACAAATAATGTTTATCGGTTTGAAAATTAAATATCTTGTCTTTGTAGTGTATGCGATGGAATATATGTTAAAAAGGATTTGCAAATAATTGTATTCTGTTTTATTTTTTACACAATGTCCCAACTTCATTGGTATTGGGGTTGTTCATTCACTACACTTTTATTTTTCCCTTTTCTTTACATTTGTATAATTAATAGTGAACAATTTTCTATGGGGAGAGAAAGAGAGAGAAAGAGAGGCCTTAGTGCCCTCTGGCCATTCCAGGCCATGCCTCTTGCGTTGTCATGGAAACAATTGGGGTCTGGTTTGTGAAGGCAAGGTTTGGGGGCTTCAGTTCCAGGTTCAGAACTCAGACACTCTGAACCAATCCTACTGTATGGACAGAACATGCAGTGAGCTTCTACCTTGTATGATCTATTTCTGTCCCTCCATCTTCCAACTCTTTCTATCCTCCTGTTCTTCCAGCCAAGTACTTATTATAATGGACCCTTAACAAAAAAATCCATTATGAGATTTATGCCATAGACAGTAAAGCATGGGCACACTATTATCATTGTTGTTATTATTTATTCTTTTAAAAGTTATTTTTCCCATTTAAAAACATATTTTGCAGAACAAGGCACTCATCCCAAAAATGCATATGAATTGGCCATTCCCTACAGGTGTGTGTGTGTGTGTGTGTGTGTGTGTGTGTGTGTGTGTGTGTGTGTGTGTGTGTGTGTGTGTGTGTGTGCAACCCTCACCATAGTAAAATGAATTTCTGTTCATTAATTCCTTTTTAAGAAGCACCATAAAGGTGAAAAGCAGCATGGGTTCCTCAGTTCTTCTTTGGCTACATGAAAAGCTGGGTATTAGGCAAAGCAGCAGCAACAGTGGACTGGAGGTCATTGTGAATCACAAGCAACTCACAGAATGTGTATATACATATAAGGAACATTGCAAAAATGTGTACATATACATTGATACAATAGTAAAGTTGTACTGAATGTGTTTAACACAAGTAGTGAATGAGCTCATTAGACAGTGAATACACTTTACTGTTCTCACAGCAGCTGATCAGCTGTTCGTTAAGTAATTTCACTCTCTGAATAGTGTAATGGGCAGCTGGGGTAGGGTACAGTTTGAACAGATAAAATGTGTTCTTAATCACAAAGTTGTACACAAATCACAATATTCTTTTTTTTTATTGTTTTTATATACTTTTTGCCCTGCAATCACAGACTTTATGACTACTGATACTTGCTTGAAGAAGCTCGAAAACGCTTATGTAGTTCATGTCAGCTGTCAAGTATGTAAAAGTTAGTATGGACACAGACAAAAGAACAGCGGTTTATACTGCTTGGCTGTGTAGGCCTACTCCAGCACACTGGATTGAAAAGGAAACAGTGACAACTGGCTTACTGACGAAGCAACCGTAGAGTTCTTTGGGGCCAGAAAGTGGAATGTTTTTGTCAGGCAACCAGCTTGAATCCCACTGAGCAAGCATTTCTCTTTCTGATGACAGGACTGAAGGCAAAAACAAGCAGCGAGTGAAAAAGGCTGCACTACAGGCCTGGCAGTGCATCAACAGGGAAGACATTCAGCAGCTGGTGAAGTCGGTGGCTTACAGACTTCAGGCAGTCAGCTGTTGTGTTGGATTTTAACCAAATATATAGACTCTTAGGACATTTTTCAGTAATGAGAAGCAGGCAAAATGAAAAACATTTCTTGTAAATGAGGAGTGTAACTTAGTGTTTGTGTTGTATTTGTTTTTCCATCTGTTTTGTACTCATTATACACTGTGTGGCCAAATGTGTGTGTACACCTCTTCTAATGAATACATTCAGCTACTTTAATTTGCACCCATTGCTAACACGTTTGTACAAATGCACAGTCACAGATCACTTGTCTAGTGCCTGTAGAGAAGCTGGGCAGTCAAGGATGAGTTGTGGTGATTATTATCCAATACCTTGACCTCACTAATGCTGAATAACTTGGCATGGATGCTCATAAATCTAGTAGAAATCTCTGGACAGTACAGAGAGTTATTCCAAACAAAGCAGGATAAAGTCTTTTTAATACCATTGATTTCAGAAGAAAACCAAGAATGAGCAGCTGTCTCAATACTTTTGTCCCAATACTTGTCCGTTGACATAGAAAACAAAAACTCAGTTTTTGAAAGTAGCTCAGTTACCACTTTTGAAGTAGGTGCCCTGTCATCTCCTTTGATTTGACATTTCACCCATGACAGCATTTTCAAACAAGCCCAATTTGGTGGGAAAACAGCACACCTGGCAACCCTCAGAGGTGAGAAGGTGAATGAATCAAATTCAGATTCAGAGTCTGTGTCAAATTACACTCCATTCCAAGAGAACTATAACAAGTAAAAACAGGCAGTGATGGTTGACGGTGTTGAATTGTGGGTAAAAGTGCTCAAGTGTAGGCCAAATAGTCACACAAAAATGGATGAGAAAAGGTCACCTAGGGCATCACACAAGCTAAAACCACCAGTGCAACACACACTAACATACCACCACCATGTCAGTGTCACTGCAGTGCTGAGAATGACCCACCACCCACATAAAACCTGCTCTGTGGTGATCCTGTGGGGTAATTGAGCAATTGAAGAACAGGGTGAAAGGAGGATAGAGAAACAGATGGTCTTCACTCTGTAATGATAATGGTCCTGTATGGTAAGTGCAGCTGATAAAATGGACAGTGAGAGTAGAAACAAGGAGGTGGTCATAATGTTATGGTTGATAGGTATATAGCTTGTGGTCTGAGCGGGTTAAATGGAGCAGCAGCTTTTCTGGGATGTTACAAAGGAAAGATTTTATTATTTTTAGTATTACTATGTTGAAATTCTTTACTCAAACATTCTTTCTAGATTCTAACTGATCTGGTTGCCTTGTGGATTCAAAAGCTGCTTTGCACTTTCACTATGTTTACAGAGGCCACAAGGTACAGATCAGACAGAATCAAGGAGAGCAGACAGGAAAGGAAATTTTATTCAAACTGAACCTCAGATACACAGAAGAGAGTAAAATTTACTTTGAGTTCATTTTAAGGTCATGGTTGGACTGGAGAGGAATTTAAATGAGCAGAACACCAGTGAACAGCAGCCATAAAATGAAATTTAAACAATTAAAATTGATTCAACAACCAAATGTGCTGCAAACTGGAACCAATACAATGAAAACAAATAACCTAAAAATTTGAAACCAAAAAAATCTTATCTGAGTGACTTAAAAAAGTGCTTTGCTGTCCACTCAGAAGATATCCTTAGCTAGTTAGTAGAACCCAAGCTAGAATCCAAAGATGCTGCCGAAAATAAATGTCACATTGGAGACTAGCAAGATTCAGTATCATTATAATCCTTTAACAATTTAAATATTCTTGACTCTGACAGTGAGTGATTCAGCTGTTTGGACCCCCAAGGGAAGTTCATTCCACCATTATGTTGCCAAGACAGAAGATAGTCTGGATGCTTGTCTTCCTTGCATCTTGAGGGACGGTGGGTCAAATCGAGCTGTACTTGATGCTCGAAGGGCTCTTAGTACAGATCAAGCTTTGACTATTGCCATCAAGTATAAAGGTGTGTAGGTGTGTGAGGATGTAGGCCAGCATCAAAGTTTTGAATCTGATGTGGGCAGCTACAAGAATCCACTTAAGGGAACACAGCAGGGGAGTTACTGTACATGGCCGAATTTGGGAGCATTGAAGACGGAATTTTGGATGAGTTGCAAGGGCCTGATGGTCCACATTGGAAGGCCAGCTAGAAGGGAGTTGCGGTAGTCAAGTCTTGAAATGGCAAGAGACTGAACAAGCACCTGAGTGGCCTCTCTAGAGAGAAAAGGTCAAAATCCCCTGATGAGGTAGAGGAGAATTCTGCATGAGCGAGTCAGGTTTGCAGCATGAGCTGAGAACAATAACTGGTCATCCACAACTCAACCAAGGCTCTGTGCTTCTGCTGATGGAGTGACCAGTGAGTTCTCAAAGGAAATGGCAATTTCAGGTGGTTCCAGGAATGTATAGCAGTTCAGTCTTGCTGGGGTCGAGTTTAAGTTGATGGACTGCCATCCGTGATGAGACATCAGCAAGGCAAACTGAGATGCAAGATGAGAACTATGTGTCAGAATGTGGGAAAGAGAGGATGAATTGAGTGTCATCATCATAACAGTGGTAAGAAAAACCATGGGACCACATTACTTTGCCAAAAGAATGAGTATAGAGAAGAGAAGAGAAGAGAAGAGAAGAGAAGAGAAGAGAAGAGAAGAGAAGAGAAGAGAAGAGAAGAGAAGAGAAGAGAAGAGAAGAGAAGAGAAGAAGGCACTGAGCCTTTTGGAACACCAGTGGAGAGTCTGCATGGAGCAGATGTGGCACCCTGCCATGTTACCTGGTAAGAATGCTCCATCTATGATGCAAAGCATTGCCTTGAAGAGCTGGTGATTCCAAGTCTAGTGAGGACAAACAGGAGGATCTTGTGGTCTACCATGTTGAAGGCTGCAGAGATGTGAAGGAGAAATAAAACTGAGGCTAGTTTAGCTGATCTTGCAGCATTGAGTTTTTCAGTGACAGCATTGAGAGCAGTCTCTGTTGAATGTGCCAGTTTGAAGCCTGATTGGTTTGGGTCCTGTATTCTGGGTGATAAAGTAAGATAGCTGATAATTGGGTTGAAACCATAGACATACACACAGAGATTCAGTGCTGGCTGCAATTTGCAGCAATGTGTGTGGGTGTCCTCCGATAGAGGGCAGTTAAAGTCCACTTGTTAACAAATGCATGCATATAAAGATGTGATGAGGTCTTGTAATTAAGTCCACCCTAAGTCATTTATTGCTCACCAGTCTTTCTCTGTTATAATCATGATGCATGATAATAATTAAACATGTAATTTCACTATATTTATAAAAAAAGCCAGTCAAAATTCCAATAGAAGGGCTGATAGCCATGTCAATAGACATAAAGATATAATGATAATATTAGTATAAATGCAAATAAAATGTATGTTTATATATTTATCTTTCACCTTTTATTTATTTAATAGTAGAGCTTAATCAAATGTGCTAGACTTGATGTTCACGGAACTCTCGGTTCTTTCAGCAATGCTATAGAATCAATGAAATGAACCATGTTTGTAATAAAGGCCTTTCAAAGGTTTTTCACACTCATCTCTTACAAACGTGGCTCATGAAGAAAGTAACCATATGTAGCACTTTCATTTTTAGAAGTGTACAATGCCATGCCAATAACCATTCCATGGGTCTCAGAG
>CM067502.1:14043595-14173595 GCA_034509495.1 Acestrorhynchus altus | reverse complement strand
TTCATTCACATTCTTTCCAAGGGCCACATTCTGATCAGCATTCCCCTGTCCTCTCCTTCCGTCTGGACTCACCTCAGAACCTGATTTTGATCTCTACTGAATGTTGTCGGATTTACATCCAAGCTTAGCTCTAAACCTGGCACCGGAGGCTGTAATCTACAGGTCTGTGTTCATACCCCATGTCTTCATGGAAAATGAAGAGTGAGCTGGGAGGGGGGAGACAGAAAAAGCCTCCTAGGCAGCACTTTTTGATCTTGGGATGATTACAGTGAGAGAGCTCCCTCCGGGGAAATGGTGAGGTGTGTGCTAGAGAGTATGAGAGGCACTATCTATTCAGCAGAGATAGATGGAGAAAAGAGAAAGAGAAAACAGAGAAAAGGAAGAAAGAACAAGACAGAAAGTGCGAGAGAGAGCTTCTTGAGGCTGTCTGTGTGCACCTCAAGTTTAATTAAGCGAGACCCAACAGAAACAGGGAGGATTGCTCCTCAGAGAGCTACTGGGGAGTCCTGAGTGGAGCTGATTGACTTCCAGTCATGTCATTCGGTTCTCTCTGCCTGGCCTTTTTACTCTGTAGAGTCTTATTAACATGCTGCTCCTTTCCATCACGATATTCCATTTTTCTCCACCATGATATTCCATTTTCCAATTCAGTTAAGCGTGCTGTTCAACCATTATACATGCAATCAGACTGCTCACAATTTCTTTCCTTCCTTTTGTCTGTGTCCTTTTCATCTTTTGCATTCTTCTCCTCTCACACTTGGCTGCTCTTTCTCTTTCAGACTCTTATTTTCTTACTTTCTCTCCTTCTCAGTCTTTTTAGGGTCGCTCTCTTTCTTTCTCCCCAATTTCTCTCTGCCTCAATATCTATATTTCCTTAATCTCTCACTCCTCAGCATCTCTCCATCTCCCAAACTCTAGTTCCCTCAATATCTCTTTCCCTCTCCCTAGTCTCTCATCAGTACCAGTGGCTAACATTGTTCACTTGTTTTATACATATTTGAATATATCCTCTATATGTATTATTTGCTCATATGCTTTGTGAATTATTGGAAACTTTTGCTCATTACCAAGTGACGTGTCTGCTTGATTGTTTTCTGCCTTGGTTTTTGACCCACACCTGTCTGACTACTTTCATCACCTTTTGCTGCTAACGGTTTTGACCTAACCTGGCTCTGTATTTCTCTTTTGTATTTACCTTCTAAAAACCATTTGTCTTGTCAGTCATATAGTTTGTCAAAACAATTAAATGATCAAACTCAAAATATTACTTGGAGCACAAACCACCTGCCTTCAAAAAAAATATCAGGAATTAGTTTCAGATGCTGAACATAATTAACAGAGAACCAGAGGAACTTTGTATGCAACTCAAAGAGGACAACAAAGAAGAATTTAAAAACCTGGGAAGAATGAAAAGAAATTAAAGTGGTTATCTGATGATACAGTAGAGATTACAAAAAAAGAGAAGAGATGCAAAAATCAAGAAGGACAAAGACTGTTGAAGAGAACTAAACTGGGAATTCCAGAGACCTGCCAGGAAGGACATGGACAAATACTGCAAAAACATCTGCAAAGAGATTGAAATAGGGAACAAATGTGGTAAAACAAGAATTGTTTTTCAGATGATACAGGAGATCAGAAATAAATTTCAGCCACGAGTTGGAACATTAAGAGTTGCAAAGGGGACAAATCATCATGAATTAAAAACAGATCAAAGAAAGATGGAAGGAATACACAGAAGAATGTACAGAAAATATGTAAATTGCCAAGAAACTTTTGTTAATGTTGGCTACACAGAACAACCTTTCGTTCTAGAAGATGAAGTCAGACAGGCCCTGAGATCAATGCCAAAGAAGAAAGCCACAGGAATCGACAATATATCAATGGAGATATTTCAGGATTCTGAGGATGATTCAGTTAAATTACTGACCAAACTATGCCAAACAATATGGAAAACAGCTCAATGTAATGAAAGAGGTCAGTCTACGTCCCAATTCCAAAGATAGGAGACAAGAAAGAGTGTGCCACTCTTGATTAATGGGAATCAAACAATTTCCATCGTACCACAAGCCAGTAAAATAATGCTGATGATCATCCAACATAGACTAGAACTTTACATCGAAAGAGAACTGACAGATGTGCAGGCAGAATTCACGAAAGGCTGAGGAACAAGAGACATCATGGCAGATACACACTGGATCTTTGACAAAGCCAAGGAGTTCCAAAAGAAGGTCAACAACATGACTACAGCAAAGCTTTCAACTGCATGGATCACATAAACATGGAAAATTGGAATACCAGAGCATCTCATTATTCTAATGTAGAATCTCTACACTGATCAACATGCTATAGTCAGGACAGAAAATGGACAAACAGAATAGATCCACATTGGCAAAGGAGTTACAGAAGGATGCATACTTTACATATTCAACATATAATGAGAAAGGCAGGACAGGAGGGAGATGACTGAGGATTAAGTTTTGGTGGAAGAAACATCAATAACCTTTGATACAGATGACAACTCTCATAGCAGGAAGTCTGGAAGACCTGAAGGCCCTTATGAAACAGGTTAAAGAACAGAGTTAAAAGATGGGACTTCAGCTCAATATGAAGAAGACTAAAGTCATAATGACAGGAAACAGTGCCAGCTTTACCATTGATAGAGAAGGTGTGGAGATGGTGGACAACATTTGCCTACTCGGTGCAGTTATTCACAACAAAGCACTCAAGCACTCAAGAAATTAGTTTTTTTTTAATGTAAAGATCTGTCTTTAAAACAAAGATCAGACTTATCCAGAAAATGGTTTTCCTTATGGTTCTGTATGGTTGTGAAAGCAGGACAATAAATAAGCGAGACAGGATATAGATGCTTTTGAACTTTGATGTTGGCAAAGACTTCTGAGAGCTCCCTGGGGCAGCAAAGAAGACAAACAAATGAATCCTGTACCAAATCAAGCCTAACCACTCAACCCACATGAGAAGAACTGATTCAATGGAAAAGATCAACATGGAAGGAATTGAGGGTAAAAGAGGAAGAGGATGACCAGCAACAAGATGGATGGATACAATTCAAGGAATAATTAACCAACCATTCAGATGCCTGAAGACCCAAACAGAAGACAGGACATGGAGGAACACTATCCATGTGGTCACCAAGAGTCAACAGCACTTAATGATTAATGATGAAAAAGTTAGGACACCCCACACATTTAACTACTTTAACATATTTAAACATATGTATACAGTGAAGGAAATAATTATTTGATCAGAGTTCTGGTTCCTACAGACCAATTAGATGCTCATAATCAACTCGTTACCTGCATTCAAAACAGCTATCTTAAATTGTCACCTGTCTACAGACTTAATCAGTCAGACTCTAATCTTTACAACATGGGCAAGACCAAAGAGCTTTCTCAGGGACAAAATCATAGACCTGCACAAGGCTGGAATGGGCTACAAAACCATAAGTAAGATGCTGGGTGAGAAGGAGGCAACTGTTGGTGCAAAAATAAGAAAATACAAAATGACTGTCAATCAACATCAGTCTGGGGCTCCATGCAAAATCTCATCTTATGGGGTATCCTTGATCATGTGGAAGGTGAGAGATCAGCCTAAAACTACAAGGGGGAACTTGTTAATAATCTCAAGGCAGATGGGACCACAGTCACTAACAAAACCATTGGTAACACATTACGTCCTAATGGATTAAAATCCTGCAGTGCCCAAAAGGTCCCCCTACTCAAGAAGGCACA
This sequence comes from Acestrorhynchus altus, assembly GCA_034509495.1. Classification (NCBI taxonomy): domain Eukaryota; kingdom Metazoa; phylum Chordata; class Actinopteri; order Characiformes; family Acestrorhynchidae; genus Acestrorhynchus; species Acestrorhynchus altus. The sequence continues at coordinate 14,169,846 of CM067502.1, read as the reverse complement.
TGTGCAGGCCCATCTGAAGTTTGTCAATGAACACCTGGATGATTCTGAGAGTGATTGGGAGAAGGTGCTGTGGTCAGATAAAACAAAAATTGAGCTCTTTGGCATTAACTCAACTTGCCGTGTTTGGAGCAAGAGAAATGATGACTATGACCCAGAGAACACCGACCCCACTGTCAAGCATAGAGGTGAAAACATTATGTTTTGGGGGTTTTCTCTGATAAGGGCACAGGACTACTTCACTGCATCAGTGGGGGAATGGATGGAGCCATGTACCATAAAAAAAGTGACAACCTCCTTCCCTCCACCAGCATGACAATGACCCGTAACATACAGCCAAGGCAACAAAGGAGTGGCTCAAAAAGAAGCACATTAAGATCATGGAGTGACCTAGCCAGTCTCCAGACCTTAATCCCATAGAAAACCTATGGAGGGAGCTGAAGCTCTGAGTTGCTGATCGACAGCCTTAATGATTTAGAGATGATCTGTAAAGAGGAGTGGACCAAAATTCCTCCTGATGTGCGCAAACCTCATCATCAACTACAAAAAACGTCTGACTGCTGTGCTTTCCATGGGTTTTGCCATCAAGTATTAATTCTTGTTTCCCAGAGGGATCAAATACTTATTTCTCTCTGCAAAATGCAAATAAATTTATGTAATATATACAATGTGATTTTCTGGATTTTTTGTTTTGATATTCTATCTCTCACAGTTAAAATTAGCGTTTAAAAGTATAGCAAAGCAACCCCAAACCATGACACTTCCACCTCCATGCTTCACAGTTGGTATGAGGTTCTTGTGATGTGTTTGGTTTGTGTCAAACATGTCTTCTGTTACTGTGCATAAATGATTTGTTCTTTGGCAAACTTAATTCTTATCCTGCTGTTTTTTGTTTGTTTGTTTATTTTAAAGTGTGTTTTAAAATTTATTTGTGATGGTAGATGCTGCACTTTGACATTGACTGTGGCAAGAGCTACCTGTTATAATGACATTTTAGGATTGTTTTTTAGGATCTTTTAAGCCATTGGACTGAACTTTGCAAGGAAGGACTGGCCATGCTGAAGTAGTTTTTAATGTTCTCTACTTGTAAAGTATTTCCAGATATGGATGGAATGGCTGATTATAAATTGTTATAGATCTTTATAAATCACTTCTCCAGTGACTGCAATGGGTACAACTTAGTCTTCTAATTCACTAGAAGGGGTGTCCACAATCATTTGAACATATAGTGTTCTAGCATAGTGAACTAATAGCAACTACAGAATTAATGACACGTAGAATTAATGATGTATTGATTACAGTAGTAATCCTAATGGACTAATAGCAATAATTAACAACAACAACAACAACAACAACAACAATAATAATAATAATAATAATAATAATAAGAAGAAGAAGAAGAAGAAGAAGAATAATAAGAATAAGAATATTATAATATTATAATATTATAATATTATTATTATTATTATTATTATTATTATTATTATTATTATTATTATTATTATTATGTATCTTCCTTGGTTGTTTGACATTTCTCACTCTCTCTCTCTCTCTCTCTCTCTCTCTTTTGCTCTCTCTGATTTATCTGTCTTTTTTCTCTAATCCCTTTTCCTCAGCCCCCTCTACCTCTCCTTATGATATCTGTGTGTCTCCTCCTCCCTAGGCACTGTTGTGTTCTGAGATGGCTCTCATTCTCCATATCCCCTCTCTTCTGGCTTTGCTGGCCATGTTCCCTTCACTATCTCTGGGCTGCCCTTCGGGTTGCCGCTGTTACAGCCTGACAGTGGAGTGCGGGTCCATTGGCCTCAAGGAGATACCTCGGGGCATCATCCATGGCACGCAGGTCAGTCACTATAATGCTCTGTACACCCATCCTATTATAGAACATAGGCAGCATTCATATTGTCCAATTTCTTACCTAAAGGTGAACACAAAAATTTTTCATGTGAATGAAATAACATCACCTGAATGCTCCACATGCAACAGCGTACACGAACTGAATGAACAAGTAGCACAAGCCTTCATCAATCAAGCATGATTATCTCTGAAAAGCTTTCAGCTCTGTTTGCATACATACAGAAAGTAAACATTAACTCTGATCTGACCATCGTCCTGAAAGAGCCATGAATTGAATATACACCCACAAGCAATTTGTTAGGAAAGCCAGCAGCATTACCATCAGAATGAAGACAAATGATTAAAGATGGCATGGCATGATTGTTGGTGCCATGCATGCTGGTTTTTATTTATAGAACTGTTGACCTCTTGGTGTTCTCAGCTCAACAATCTATAGATTTTGGTGCAATATAGAAAAAAACATCCAGCAAGCAGCAGTTCTTCAGAGAAAACCATCTTAATGAAGAGAGAGGTCAACAGAGAATGACCAAACACTGGAAGAGAGCACTGTGAAATGTAATATGGAGCAGCGGTCTCTGTAGTACATTTCACAGTATGCACTGTACATTTAATCACACGAGTATCTATAAAATCTATAAAATACAACAGAAAAATCACAGTACCATAACTGTTATTACAGTAAAAATCACAGTACCGTAACTGTTATTACAGTAAAAATCACAGTACCGTAACTGTTATTACAGTAAAAATCACAGTACCGTAACTGTTATTACAGTAAAAATCACAATACCGTAACTGTTATTACAGTAAAAATCACAGTACTGTAATTGTTTGCACAATAGGTGGTGCTGTATTTTATATTGCAGTAAATATTAGACTGCTTTACAGGGCTTTACTGCTTCCATTTTAATTAGTAAAATTAATAAATGTAAAAATTATATATAGAGAAATGAAGATATTATTCTTGTGACAACAAATTATGGTGATTAAACAATCAATTATGGTGTCATTTCCAACCTTATAAAACATTTTTGAAAATATAGGAATTAAGTAAATTAGAAAAACATCAATTTCTATAAATGAATAAACAAGTGACGATCTTCACCAAATGGATCTAATGTTAACTTTGCACAGCAGCACAGGTACACACACACACACACACACACACACACACACACACACACACACACACACACACACACACACACACACACACATATATATATATGCATTAATTTTACTACTACAGTAAACTCACTTGTGTAGCTGTTATGGAGGATATGAAGATGTTCTCTCTGCGTAATAAAAACTGATATCTTTTATAATGTAAAATGTAACATTAGCAAAGACAGATTATGGTTTAAACTGCTGTAAAATAAATCCCACTCAAAATGACCGTATTGTGATTCACAAAAAAATATGCTCACTGTAGAATTAACACCACTAATTTTTCACTATGATACTTTACTGTTCTACAATAACATGCTGCATCTATGTTCTACAGTAACATGTTGTATATGTGTTCTACAGTAACATACCATATATGCTGTATATGTGTTCTACAGTAACATACCATATATGTTGTATATGTGTTCTACAGTAACATATCATATATGCTGTATATGTGTTCTACAGTAACATATCATATATGCTGTATATGTGTTCTACAGTAATGTGTTGTATGTTGTTCTACGTTAGCATGCTGTATGTAGATTATACAGTAACATGCTGTATGTGTTATACGGTAATGTGTTGTATGTATGTTCTACAGCAACATGCTGTATATATGATATACAGTAACATGCCATATATGCTGTATATGTGTTATACAGTAACATGCTGTATATAGGTTCTTCAGTAACATGCTGTATATAGGTTCTATAGTAATGTGCTGTATATAGGTTCTATATTAACATGCTGTATATACGTTCTACAGTAACAATTTGTTCATTATGCAGTAATAATGCTTTTTTTACATTAGCTTTTTTATAAATTTTAAATTTGTTACAGTGTACTTGTTGGAGCTGACAGTACAGTAACTCAGATTTGTTTGTAGAAGTGTGGTGAAAATGCATTTCAGAAGACACAACCCATTGAACCTTGAGGAGGATGGGCTACAACAACAGACGCTTACACTGGGTTTCACTTCTGTCTACTAAGAACAGAAATTGGAGGCTTCAGTGGGCACAGACCAAAACAGGACAGTTGAAGACTAAAGAAACTTAGACTGGTCTGATGCATCTCAAATTTTAGGCTCACAAATGGTCAGAATTTGGCACTAGTAGTATGAATCCATTTACCTAACCTGCCTTGTGTCAACACTCCAGGCTGGTGTGGCAGGTAATGAAGTGGTGAATGTTTTCTTGGCACACATTTGATATCAAATCAGTGCCAGAGCCTATTTAGTATTGTTGCTGACTGTGCCCATTGCTTTTTGACCTTCTTCCAGCATGATAATGCACCATGTCACAAAGCAAAAATTTCAAACTTGTTTTGTTTACCAGGATATCAGTGCTGTTCCCATTTACCATATCTGAATCCAATAGAACTCCCTTGGAATGTAGTAGAATTGGAGATTCACAGCATGAATGTGCTCCTGAAAAATTAGCAGGAATCGTATAATGCAGTCATATCAACAACGAGAACAAAGGGAGGCCAGAATAGTATTAGAATTGTGTTCTTAATAATGTGTTTGGTATGTTTTCACAGCAATCTGTGAAATACAGTCCAGCACACAAATTTGAGAAACCTACTTCATATATTGTGTTGTTTTGTGAAGCAAAGCCAACTCTATAATACTCAAAGCCTTTATATGCATGATAAAAAATTAAGTTTTAAATATTTGTACTCTCAACCTGAATAAGCCAAAAACTATATAAATAAAAAAATATGATATAGTGTAAAACTTCCAGAATTAAAAAAAATCAATGATACTGTCTAGGGAGTGGAAGGTGGACATTAATGCAGGTAAATTTTTTTTATTAACAAAACAAACCCAAACACAAGGCAAAAGAACAATACAGGTATAATGCAGGAATTAACTGACCCGTAGGACCAGCAAATACATCTGGTATAAATGTGACAGCAAGCAATGCAAAACAATAGACAAAGAAAGGTTTTCCGAGCTGGATTACTCACTTCATCACACAGTGAGTGATGTATAAGTATAATTAGTCTTGTAGTGTGTTATAATATGTGCATCATTTCTGTAGGTCACTCTGATCCTGAGATATAAAGACTAAAAATGGCATGTAACTATCTGCAAAATGCAAATCTCGAGTTCTAAGAATGAAAAAAACACTAGATGATTAATTGAAAAAAATCGAACATATTCACATTAGATGATTGATGTGGTGTGAATCAGTTTTTTTTAACCCTTTATTATATAATAAAGTGAAAATAAACAAATGTCTGCTCTATATGCAGGCAATGTCTGATTCAGAGCACTGGTGTGTCAGAGCACAGATGACAAATAGGCCAAGGCTTTCTACTAGATTCTGGAGCATTAGTGAAGTCGGGATGTTGGATGATCACCAGCTTACCTCATCCCTAACTCCCCAGCACATCACAGAAGTATTGGATGGATCATCATCATACCAGAGAACACAGCTCCACTGCTCCACAGCTCAATGCTGTGGAGTTCTATACCCCTCTAGCCAATGGTGTCAATAAGTTCATGTTTGTCTGCTTTGGTCATATTGTATTTGCAGTGTTTCTCTACAGGGACTTGACAACCAGTGTGTGCATTTGCACATCTGTGTCAACAATGGGTGCAATTTAAAGTAGCTGAATGCATAAATTGGAAGGGATGTCTACAAACATTTGTACGTTTGGATATTGTATTTCGGGACAAATCAGACTTGTAATGTGACCATAGCCCATAGTGATGTTGAAATATTAGGGGGTAAATTGAAAACAGTGTTATTTCTTGTTCAAATAGGTATCGGCATGTGGCAAGTGTGGCCACCAATTTATCAAAATAGCTTGAGGGTTGAAAATGTATCAGTAACTTCAATCTGCATTATGTGGCATCTGGATAATCAGTGAATGAGTGATGTTCTTTCTTTAATACACTCAGACACAGTCGCTCTGTTTAATAACTACAGCCTAATTAAATTGCTGTGACTCATTTTAATATAAAAGATAAACATCAGATCCACAGTAGTGGCTCACCTTCCAGCCCGAGTGTGTCCCACACACACAGTGTTCCCAGAGGAGTGTGTGGACTTCCTCCTCAGTGTTGACAGTTCAATTTCCTGTCTCTATACATTAACACAGCCTGCAGCTTTTGCATATTCATAGACTGTCTTTCATGAATTTCTCAATTAACCCACATAACCCTGCACTATACGAGTGGGCAGCTGTAGCTCCACCCCTGTTTAATCTTTCCTGAAATGCTGTGAGAGACAGCAAGCATGAGAGCATCTGCAATTAATTCATGTCATGCATTATGCAACTGATATTGTGCTGGTAACCCACCAAAAAAGCAAACAGAATTCCACACACTGACCGACCACCCATCCCATTCAGCCCATCCAGCCACTACCAATTGATTTGTTTAGAAGCTTCTACACTGACTGTGTGGACTCCAAGGAAGACATCTTTGAAAGAGTCAACCCGAGGCAGATTTCCGAGCCTAAAAGTTCCCACTGATCCATGTCTTACTTGTGGGATAAAAAGCGCTTTTATGATATGCTCCCCTCCAGCATATTTTTCCATCTGAATGTAATGGAACTGAAATAGCTGCCTCAGCCTGGGTCGGTAAACAACCACTTAGAGACGGGTTTTAAAAGCTGTTATGTGTTCGCTCTACCACAGGGGCTGTAAACTGAGGAGAACTGGAGAGCAAATGTTTTCTTTCTAACGAGTCCAAAAACACACTCATAGAGAGTAGCATTAGGGACCCATAAGACTGAGATCAGGAGCAGAAGGCACACATTTTTCTTGAGGGGACAGTTCTACAACTTCATGTAAAAACTGAATTTTATTACCTAACATTGATGTGACACTATATGTCCAAATGTTCATGGACATCCTATCTAACGAATGCATTCAGCTACTGTAACCCAGAACCAAAGATCTACACTTTGTAAGCAGTGATATGCTGTTTTCTAGGCTTCATTACTCAGGACCAGAATAACCTACAGACATGATGCATATATCATAAACTATAACCCTTACCCTAACTAACCATGATATCTCATCATTGTATGATGCATTATTGGAACAACAGTAAATATTTTTCCATTTGTTTTGGCAAGTATAAGGTTTTAAAAGTTAAGTTGCTTCCATTACTGACACAGATGTGCAAATTCAGCACAGTTCAAATCATTGACAGACTGAAACAAGTTTTTTCAAGAATATTCATGTATTTAGCACCATCCCCTCGACTTTTCAACTGCTGTTGAAAAACATTCCTACAGCATGATGCTGCCCCCACCATATTTCACTGTGGGGATGGTGATCTTGGGGTGATATGTGTTGGTTTTGCACCAGACATAGTGTTTCCCCTGGTGGCTGAAAGACCCCTGGTCTCATCTGACCAGGGCACTTTCATCTATTCATTTGGGAAGTCTCCCACATACCTTTTGTCAAACTCAAAACGAGCCTTTCTGTTTTTGTCTGTAATTAAAGGATTTTCTTCTGGCCACTTGTACATAAAACCCAGCTCTATTGAGTGTATGGCCTGTATATGGACAGATATTCCAGTCTCTGCTTGGGAACTCTGCAGCTCCTTCAGGGTTACCTTTGTCCTCTCTGATTAATGCCCTCCTTGTCTGGTCTGAGAGTCTTGGTGGGGAGTCAAAGGCCAAGGCATGATGACATCTGCAATATGTGTATCTGGACAAAACAATACAGGATTCTGTCATTTTCATGGAGGAGGATGGAAAAGGGTTTTATTTTATGATTTGAAAAGTGGTGAATATTTACCTGAGGAACTTATGAAATATGCATCACTGAGACAAAAACAGCTTGTAGCTAAACATTTTTTCCAACATGAGGTAAGAAAAATATATAGGCTGTTTTGAGGCTGGAAAAAATACAGACCCGTAGACATTTGGGATGTAGAAGCTTATCCTAAGGTACTTTAACATGTATTTTTTGACAGACATCCCCCTGAAAAAAAAATCCAAGGTAAATGTGAAAAGAAAACTGATCTCCAATCACACCTGAGATTAGATAGATACTTTATCTATCTATGAGGCACTGAGGATCTGACACACATCCCATTCCTAACCATGCAACCTCATCATTAACCAAGAGCTTTTGAGAGGAAATTATCTCCAATGATGGAGGCTTCTACTGCAGGTTGTTGTCATTCATGACGCATGTGGTTCAGTCACATGTTTGCACATGTGGGTCATTTCTTGTCGGGGGGCACTGCACACTAAAGGCTGATATCATTCACTTACACACACAGACTGTGAAGGCAGAATGAGCTGAGCAAATATCTGAACAGAGTAATATGAACCTAGAAGATAAACCTAGCTGAACCATGGAACCAAAAACCATGATGTACCAAGTTACTGCTTGACGGAGGGCTATGAGATGCCTTTCTATCAACATAAGCTTGTACTTCTGTGTATCTTTTTTGTGCTTGTATATTGCATTAATGTTGAAATATTTAAATCAAGATCTAAGATGTTTCACTGTGCATGATTCCTGTGACTGAAAACATTGAGAATGAGGTCTACTTTTCATTCTTAATTGGTTTTCCCATTCATACTATTTTCCAGACCATTTTCCTACAGGACAATGCCATTGGTCAAATCCGAGGGGAGGACTTGTCTGGCATGGGTTGCCTGCACTACCTTTACTTGCAGAACAACAGCATTACAGTTCTGGAGCCTGGAGCCTTTGTAAGCCTGAGCCAACTGCTGGAGCTCGCCCTTAATGGGAACAGACTCCACCTGATCTCTGCTGATGTTTTCCGTGGCCTGGAACACCTGCGCATCCTGTACCTGGCAGGGAACCAGATCACCCGGCTGGAGGACTACACCTTCCGTGGGCTGCAGGTGTGTGTGTGTGTATGTGTGTGTATGTGTGTGTGTGTGTGTGTGTGTGTGTGTGTGTGTGTGTGTGTGTGTGTGTGTATGTGTGTGTGTGTGTTTTTCCACATTCTTGAGTTTCAGCCAGGTTTGTCCTATCTGGGTCCTGTATATCCCATTCACTGCCTTGAATGCTTATTTGCTAGAAGAACTGAAGAATAATAACAAATGAGAATCTGCAGTACTGTTCAAAAGTCAGAGCACATCGTTCATTTATTTACAGTGGCATGCAAAGGTTTGGGCACCCCTGGTGAAACATACTGTTACTGTGAACAGTTAAGCAAGTTAAAGATTAAATCACCTCCAAAGTTATACAGTTAAACATGACACATTCACTTTGTATTTTGAGCATTTGTAAAAATTTTCAACTGGACAATGATGAAGGTCATCATTATGATGAAGACGGTGATGAAGGACATCAGTTTGATGTCATCATGATCTTATACTGCTGCTGATCTTGAATGAGATGAGTTATAATGACAATTATAATGATGATAGTGATAGTGACAGTGATGATGTTATGAAATGTACCAATGCTGCTGCTGATGATGATGATGCTGACTTTGAAACTGATGAAAGTACTGATAATATTACCTAGAATTCTATAAGAAAACAATTATAGTGATGCAAATGGCTGTGATAATGCTTCCATACTTATGGCAATAATGATGGTAATTATGACGTGTTACTTATAACAATAATGATGACCATGATAAGGATGATGATTAATTAGATGAACATTTAAAGATCTTCCCTCTTTCCCCCAGCGTCTGCAGGAATTGCACCTACAGGAAAACACTATGGAAGTGCTGGATGAGCAGGCCCTAGTGGGCCTGTCCTCTCTGGCTCTGCTGGACCTCAGTAGGAACAACCTGAGAACCCTCAGTCCTGCCACGTTGAGACCCCTCATCAGCCTACAAGTTCTCCGCATCACAGGTACCTTCATTTTTAATTGTACATAAAGGAATGGGATCAAACAGGGAGAAATGGAAATAGAAGGAGAAGAATAGGATGATGAAACTAGAAGGAAAGAAAGTTTACAGAAAGGTTATAAATGCAAACTGGAATAGTATAGATTGTAAGGATGGTGAAATAGAGGGATCTAAGAGGGAGGGAAGGAAAGCTCAAATGAGAGCCTGGAGGAATAGAGCAAGAATGGAGGGAGAGCACAGAGAGGTTGGAGGGACAGTGGGAAGGATAGGCGGATTAGTAGAGAATCAAAAGGAAACCAAATCAAAAGGAAGAAAACGACATAAAGAGAGAGTGCAGGACAATAGCTTTGAAGTTAAAGGGAGTCAGTGTGGAGGGATTTACAAGCAAGAGACTCTCCCACTATGTTGTTCTGCCCCATGTCCTATTACTTTTTCTCAAGCTCTTTTATTCCTGCTGCAAGTGGCTATCGTTTGCTAAATACTAGTTAATACTCCATCTTTCTCTTCCTCTCTCCCTCCTCATTCTCTTTCTCTTTTGGCTGTATTGTGATTCCTCTTCATTCCTATGCATGTCCCTTGTTCTTTCTGTTAGATAATCCATGGCGCTGTGACTGTGCCCTCCACTGGCTTCGTGGCTGGATAAATGAAGAGGGCCAGCGGCTCTTAAGCTCGGCTGAGCGAAGGCTGCTTTGCGCAGAACCTCCACGCCTCTCTCACCTCAGCCTGGTGGAGGTTCCAGCCAACAGTCTGATATGCATCCCGCCAGCCGTGCAACTGGAGCCCAGTCACCTGACAGTACGGCTGGGAGAGAGCCTGAGAGTGTCCTGCCAGGCCTCTGGATACCCCCAGCCTCAGGTCACCTGGAGGAAGGCATCTCATGGCAAAGCCCAGCTTTCTCCACGAGGGCTGGTTCAGGAGGTGGGGATGGAAGGAGACAGCAGGGCTGGTGGGAAGCTGGTGACAGCCAGGCCTAGTGGTAATGGGGGTACTGTGGGAGGCCGGAGTACAGCACGAGGGATGGAGGATAAAGGAGACAGGGACAACTTTGATCCAGATACAGGTAGCGGGATGCTGTTTCTGAGCAATGTGACTGTGGCCCATGCAGGACGTTATGAGTGCGAGGCTTGGAATCCAGGCGGAGTTGCCCGGGTGACATTTCACCTGTCCGTCAACATGTCTTCTTCCTCATCATCCTCAGCTGTCTGGCCTCGTCTGCACTCATCATCTTCCTCATCTTCCTCTTCCTCCTCAAACTACCACCCATCCTCAGGAGATGTCAGCCAGGAACCTCTTTATGAGCTGGAAAGCATGGACTTTAATGCCCTAGGCACTGCCACCCAGACAGCTATAGCCGTTGGTATCTCTCTTCTTGCTCTTACTGCATTGCTGCTGCTCTGCATGATCTACAGTCGCCATCGCCAGCGGCAAAAAGAGGAGGGCGGTGGCTATGGGCCAAGCAAGGAGGAGTCCATCCTCTATGTCAATGACTATTCCGATGGACCCACCACCTTTGCACAGCTTGAGGAGTATCGAGATGAACAGGGCCATGAGATGTATGTGCTGAACCGTGCCAAGCCTGTACTGCCCCCACCACCTGCCCCAGGTCAGCAGGGAGTACTGCAGACCAATGAGTCTCTTCAGGGCCAAGGGGTCCTGACCCCAGGAAGAGTAGTGGGCATTGGCCCCCGCAGGGCACCCGCAGAGGGTGGTGAAGGACCTCCGCCAGACCCAGAGGGACTGTTCATCAACCAGAGCCTGTTATTTGACACACAGATTGCCTATGAGATCCACTGCTGAGCAAAACCAGCATGGGAAAGTTGAGAAAGAACATGGTCTAAAGACCCAATTAAAGAAAAGCTTCTTGGCTGCACATGGCACTTAGGAAGAGTTGAAGGAACAGCAGGATGCTTTGCCTATTTCTGTTTGTGTTCTGAGAATAATGATTATAATTAGATTTAAAGAAGACCATGAAGGTTGCTTCAAAAGAACATTAAGGAATTACTTTACCACAGGTCGAGATGTGATCTGACTGACCTGACGCTTTAGGACCTAAACTGAATACTTTCTACTGGACCAGTCAGCTGAACCTACCAAAAGAGAGTACTGTATATTTTCTTTTTTTTCTTTCATTTCTTGGAAGACTGAATGCAAGGAGAAATCCTGAGAAGTAGGCTGCCATAGTCACACAGTCAGACACTGACCTACTTTTCAAAAGCAGAAGTGAGAATAATAAAGGACATTTTCAACAATATGTTCTTATGTGTCAAATATTTTGGGGGGGGTTTTCTGCTTCTGCCAGCCAGTGTGAATAGCTGTCCTTGTTGCCCATTCAGATGCTTCCTTTATATTTTGAGTATCTTTCTTTTTGCCTACATACAGATGACCTTTGTGTGCATTTTCATTGATATGACAGTTGCAGAGGGGGCAAATGGAAAGAAAACTTGGACAGAAATTTGGTCAGTGTTTGTCATAGCAACAAAATAGGAAAAGTTTATGTGTTTAGTAAGGACACTTTCTTGACCTCTATTTGAATAACACTGTGAAAATAAAGCTCTAGACCCTAGAATTCCAAAACGGTCACCAGTATTTCTACAGTTGGGTAGTGGTAGGTCATCTGATGGCATTATAATATTTTCCTCTGGAGCTGATGATAATTGTGTGTGTGTGTGTGTGTGTGTGTGTGTGTGTGTGTGTGTGTGTGTGTGTGTGTGTGTGTGTGTGTGTGTGTGAGAGAGAGAGAGAGAGAGAGAGAGAGAGAGAGAGAGAGAGAGAGAGAGAATAAGAATGACCAGGTTTGTACAGAAAAAGCCTATTAATCACTTCAGGGTATATAAACATTCATCTCAACTGAATAAAGCTGGCAACGTCTAAAGATGTTAAGCTTCTGCTCAGTACAATAGTTTTGAATCGTATGTATTTATTTCTGTTTCTGTCAAATGTCTAATAAATGTGACGTTCCTGTTTTATCCAAATAAAATATGCTTTTTGATCCAGCTTTGGAGTTTCATGAAGTCGAAACAACTGCAGCCATCAAATATACAGGTATTATTTAACAAACAACAACACTTTGCATCACTTTGCTGCAAATGAAGAGACATCAGCCATAATGAATGGAAATGATTGCATCAAGATTTCTGGGGCCCAGCTTTACATACAAAGGCAAATGCTTAATTGACAGTTTAACACAAGCCGCCATGTAAACTGTCATGCTATTTGTGGAACAAAGGATTTTCAACTTCCACCCAAGGAGCAGCAGTGGTGCGCTTGCTCCTGCACTACAGCAAAACCTGGCTTGTTATGTATCTGTCAAGACAAATGTGTCAAAAATGACAAACACTACAATGTTGGCATCTTCAATGTTGACATTCAGGGAATGTTTAGGGTGTTGCTGAACATGAACATAATTAAAAACAGAAACCAAATCTGACCACTTCTTAATGTATGCAAAACTCAGCAGCACAGCTGAAAATAGTGGTGATTGCTTCTAAAAGCTATTGGGCCTTTTGACTTGGCAGCAAACATGGTACACTTGTAGCCTGCAGTCAGCTGCAAATGATGAATATGATTCAACAATCCTATTGCTTTAAATAATGTTGGAGTTACTCTTGTTTGTTTTTCTGAGCTGCAAAGTCTCACACAGGCACCTTGGAGGAATAATAAACAGCGGTTTGCTCATATGTAATGATTTGTTTTTGGGAAGTGATTGTGAAGCACAGTATTTGCCTGGGGTGGCATACACCTCAACATTAAAATTGCAGCACATTTTTGCTCATTTTGAAGTATTTTAAATGTTCATCATATTACATTTTAGTAGTTTTGGGCCACCTGTCATCAGCTGGTCCAAAAAGTGGAGAATATTTTGACCAGCTGAAGATAGGGACATGCCGCTATTATGAAACATGAGTGATTTAATCTGTATTGTCAATAATGTGTTGTAAAAAAAAAAAAAAAAAAACATCTGAGAGAACAAGGATAGTTTAGCTAACTACACTAGGCATGTTACTCACTACAAAACATATTAGCAACACTTTTTGGAAACATAATTTGAAATGTAGTTTTGTATGCTGCCAAATGTTCTCTAGAAGATGTTAGCTAGGTCCAGAAACAATGACTCAATGGTTTGCAGAAATGCTGACGTGTTGACACATCATCGATTTAGACCTGACCTGATGACAAGGACATTGGAAACCTCAGCATCCAATGCATTGGTTAGCCTTATTAGCACGTTAGCTTAGCTGAATAGGCAGCTTCTGTTACTCATGATTCACAAAAACCTATAAAAAAGACAATTTCCCTGACTGTCTTGAAAAATTAAAGTTTGTGTGATGTGTGTGATGTATCCATGCTAAAATTATTGGGTTTTGTTTGTGCATCATAGCACTGCCACCTAAGAAGTCTAGAGGCCTGTTTATTTCATCAACAGTATGAAGCCTAGAAGCACTTTCACTTACAGACTGAAAACCTTTGTTAAAATGCACATGTAAGGACTGGCTCTAGCTACAAATACACAGAAATACAAGATAACCTAAAGGTTTTTTAGGTAAGTTAATAGTGTTAATGTCTAAGCTACTCCTCGGCTTGGACAGTTACCTCGCTGTGTTTGACTTCAACACTGAGCTACTTGTCAATTTGTACATTACTGCTAAAAACATGCCTCTTTATTTAATGAAAGTGTCTGTAAAGTCTACATTTAACCTTATTGGAGCTGACTTTCCTTCAGCCCAAAAATGCTGTGGGTTCAGTCATTTTTCTTTTGGTCCAGAAGCCAGTGTTGTTACTTTATGTTAATTTGTACACTCCATACTTCAGGGCTTCTTTTACCTTGAATTACTGCATCAGTGTTGCTTGGTATGGAGGCAATCAGCTAGTGGCACTGAATCCTTTAGTGGCCTTTAGCTCATCTGAATTGTTGGGATGCTGAATGGTTAGGTTTCTTATTGTCCTTTGGAAAATACCCCAAATATCCTCTGTGTTCAGGACCAGGGGTTGGCCAATCAAGCACAATAATACAATACTGCAAACCATTTGGTATGTGTTTTGGCACTATGGACATGTGCTAAATCCTGCTGGAAAAAGGAAATTGGCATCTGCATGAAGCTTGTCAGCAGATGGAACTATGTAGTGCTCTGATGCTACAATGACTTTGGTCTTGATTAAACACAGTTAACCAAAACCAGCAGATGACATGGCACCTTAAACCATGACAGGTGTTTGAGACACTCTTGAATTCCAAATGAAATGCAAAATTTACTTTAATCTTAAAAGAGGACTTTGGAGCACTAAGCAACATATCCAGTTCTTTTTCTCTTTAGCATAGGTAAGATGCCTGTGATGTCTCTGGTTCAGGAATGGTTGGCCTGATTTTACTTGTTTCTATACAGTTAATAGAATATCAGTTCACTGACTCATACTTGTACGTAAACGAATGAACAAAATTAGCCAACACGCACATCCCTCATTTAGAGGCTCATAATGACAGAATGAATTACAAGTAACAGTATATTTTCCTTCCTTCCATACAGTATTTCCAACTGCTACACCATTTTTGAGCTGAGCACTGGCAATTTTACTTCATGATAGGTGGAGCTGACATAATAATATTGGTAACAAAATCCGAAAAAACATTAATACATGACTTTAAAAAGGACTCTTGCTTAATATACCAGGAACAAGAATAAATAAAGTACAAACGCTGGACTTCAGGTTGACTTTAACAGGGAGAAAGCTTTTGATGTGATCCATCCTGTTCTAATCAAATCCCTTGTTTTTCAGTGGACATGCTCCAGTGCCTACTACACAAGTGGCAAGAGCTGTGCATGAATTCTAAATAAGCAAGAGCTGTAATTTCAGGATTTTACGGTTCTCACACCAATATGAGCTCAGCGGGGGAGATGCAGCAGCACTTGCACAAACTGGATACATTATAAATAAACATTCAATTAAAAATGCATTTAAAAAGGAGAACATAGAGGCTGGTTCTCAGAAAAAAGGGAATAGTGTTTATTAGTATTTTATTTTATTTTATGTTTCTAGTGTATATACTATAGTGTATATAGTGTTACTATTGGTCAAATCTACAAAAAAACAAAATATAAAAAAATTATCAGGAAATAAATAATTAATAGGTAAGGAAAAACATTAATTAAACCAAAAATTTGATAAACTTAAAAAAACTTTAGTGCCAATTACCCAACCCCATTACAGGTATCCTATTACATACAATGCTCCCAACATTAAGAGGTTGAAGACAAGCACATGCTTCCTCCGTTACATGTGAAGTCAACCACTGCTTCTTTTCAAACTTGCATCTTTGCTGGGCAGCCAACACACTCAGAATAAAGTGCCTCTTAGCTCCGATACAAAGGCTAACAGACACCTGTTCCAACCAGCATCACACTGGGTGTGATGTGGGTAGAGAGTTCCATCGACCCACCAACTCCGGCTACTGATGGCAATGATTAGCCACTCCATGACATTTTTGTTAGTTTCTTTTTTGTTTTCACTAGTGCAACATGACCAAAAACAGATCTTCAGGTCTATAATGAAAAGCATATACTATGTTATGCATACATGTTGCACAGGAGGTCATGCTTAACACTGTAAAGCATTAGTGAAAGCAAATGCTTGTGTTGCAATAATATAGTGTTGGACTTATGTGTTGGACTGGTCATGTGTAGAGTAAAATCTATATATTTAAACGTTGCATGCATTTTGTGGTTTCAGTGGGAATCACTGACGTACAGTGTGGCAGTGGACCTAACAGTCATCAAGGGAATTGAACAGCAGTGTCTCACCACTTGCAGTAAAGGTCAATGACCAAGCTGGCTGTACAAGAATTGACCACTGTCATATTGTACAGCAGTGATATTGTACAGCAGGCTACATCTGGGTCTCTTAGGACTGTTCTGAGAACCGCCACTGTATGTTCAACTACCTGATTCAGGGGAAGCTGCATTCACAATAAAAAAAAATCTGTATTCATGCTAAAATGTTGTGAACCCATTAACAAATTATCGATTCAGCACAACTGGCCATTGGGAGAACCAGGAAAAATCCTGGTCGGGTGATATGGATGTAGGCCAATGAGAAGGGACATTAATACATTCAAGTAAATTAGTATAGTTAAACTAGCACTGATTAAAGTAGATCATGGTATTATTATTATTATTATTATTATTATTATTATTATTATTATTGTTATTATTATTATTATTATTATTATTATTATGACGATTATTTTTATTATTATTATTATTATTAATACTTATTAATTAACTGATTAATAGCTATTTAATAAACTTTGGTTGATTGATTGATTGATTGATTGATTGATTGATTGATTGATTGATTGATTGATTGATTGATTGACTGATTGGATCTTTAGATAAGTAATTGGAAAAAGAAGTGTCAGCAAGCTTCTTCAGTTCCAGTCCTGCTGGATCTGGGTGATTATCTGCTCTATAAAAAAGTTCACAACAATATATTCAATATAGGGGGTAATGCTGGATGGAATACTGTCTGAAAAGGTGTATTGCTGCCATCTAGTGTGCAGACTTGATTTAATGTGAAGTGGCCTCCTACTTTGGTTGTGGATAGCTACCTTCCCTGCAGGGTTGAAAAACACTGATGTAAGGAATACCGTAACATTTTGCAAGTGTCATTGTCAAACAAACAAACAAATAAATAAACAAATAAACAAATAAGATCATTTCATTTACATCCACACATTAAAAGTTTAAGCATATATAAGTTTGTTTTTAGTAGATGGATGGCTTCTCACCATCCAAAGTCACCCACCAATGACACTGAATTTTGCATTCTGGGCTGATGAAGTTGCATCATCTGATGATGTTTGCAGCAGTCATTTGAGTCTCTCTGTTTCTTATACTAGGTAAAGAGAAAAGTTATATACCACTGCCACACACATGCTTTTATACCATTTCAAACTAAAGTAATACAGATATTGAACTGCTGAGAATCTCAGCCGTGTTGGTGTCAATGAACTATGGGAAAGACACAGTATAAATGATGAGAGTTTAAATCCATTAATATTATTAAAGTAGATTCTAAGAAGTAAAGTAAATTCTGAAAGCTGCACCTCTTACTGGTGTTGTAGTTAGAGTTTTAGATGACACAAATGTTCTACAAATGTGTAATTTGACAATAGAACTTGATTTGATTTCACTTGATATATCTGTAAAAAGAGCTTTGTTCATCACTGTTTCATTATTAAAGACAATGGCTGTGACCCTATTTATATTTTAGGGCACTAATGTGTATATCAGCCAGTGTCCGGCACTTTAATCTCCCACAATTCACTGTCAATTCATTGTAAATATCATAGCTCTTTCCATTAGCTGAATAAGGACCAGAGAGCAACTGTGAATCTCATTACTAAGCAACACTTGATGATGTGTGCTCCTATAGCTGCTAAGCCAGTGGTAGTTACAGTATAAGACACTGTGAAGTTCAGATGTGTTCCCCTGTAACATTAATCAGTTAATGGGAGGATTATGTTTTTAGGCAACATAATCAAGGGTCATTCCATGAACAGAACATAACTTTACTAACTATAAATCAGAATTCAGTTCATGTCTGTAAAGAGTTTAAAACCCAGCTCACACACTCTACTTGTTTATGTGACCGGTGCTGACGGCTAATGAGTAAGTGTCCAGATTCATCCGTGTTTCTACAATAATTAGTAAACTAAATATTCAATCCTTATATAGTGCAATACTAATGAGGGATTAGGGATCCATTTCAGTCACAGCCAATGATTCTACATTAAACCCAGATCACATGACTGTAAAAGTGTTCTTTTAGCTGGATAAATATTTCTTTAGATATGGAAAAGCTGACGTACATGTCAATTTACAAAAAACAGTTTTTCTTATTGTGGAAGCCATCAGAAGCAAACAGTATCTATATGCCTGAATAAAAAAAATCAGAAGCTGTTTTTGCTGTGTGTGTGTGTGTGTGTGTGTGTGTGTGTGTGTGTGTGTGTGTGTGTGTGTGTGTGTGTGTGTGTGTGTGTTTGTGTGTGTGTGTGTGTGTGTGTGTTTGTGTGTGTGGGTATATTTTTGCAGTTTTACAGAGTTTCTTTTGGGGTTTAGTGCGTCTCTGACATTGTACATTCATCTTGTTTGAAATTTTAAAAAGTAATGTATTTAGTAATTTAGTGGCAGCTGATTAGCTGATTTAAACTTTAAACAGGTAAGCTTATGGTAAATGTCTTATTAAATATAATATTGTGTTACTATTTTAAGGTATAGTTCAGAAAGTTTGTCTCTCTCTCCCAAAGGCTGTCTCCCTCTACCTTCTTTTGTCCCCCCTGCTTCTCACACTACGGCCTCATATAATTCCATATTCCAAAGTAATTTGGTTTGAACACTTTGTGACTTTATGTTTACAGTGATAGTGACCGATAAACACAGGAAGAGATCTGAGGTGAAGCTTTGCTACATAAAACAGGAAGAATATTTATAGTTGGGGACTTGTCTTAGTCTCCACCCTCCCTACATTGGCAGGAGAAGACAGTCAGTTAGAAAAGTGGCTTCTGTGCAGTTTTGAGATTTAGCATTACCAGCAAAGATTACAACAAACTGGAAGAAGCGTTCAAAAAAGTCCATAAAAATGCAATTTTACTTAATCATCAATTCTGTCCTTCTATTGGTGCTCCTGCACTTCATATCAGGTAAGTTTAACCTTTCAGTATGGATTCTTCAACCTTTCACTACTTTCAATATTATTGTATTTGTTCCCTGATGGGAAAAAAATATATTAAACCAGCTTAGATTTTAAACTGGTCAAGCTGGTTTAGCTGGATATTGCTGGATGACCAGCTAGACCAACTCGACTCAGCTGGTCAGAACTGGTAGACCAGCTCCACCCAGGTGGTCGAGGCTGGATGACTAGCTAGACCAACTTTTACCAGGTTATAAAACAGGGCCACTTCTTTTCCATGCCAAGGCACTGTTTTTCAAAATACCAAAATACTACACTTGTGAAGCAATCAAGCATGGCTGTCAGGTGAACTATAAAAAGTTCTATAGTACTATAAAAATACATGGTAATTTGGAGGCAAACTACACTTCAGTACTGTGCCCTGCACACACAATCTTTTGTACCTGTACATTTTTATTGATCTACACAGTGTTGTCTCTCTCTGAAGTTCTTTTCAAATTGAAGCTCATGCAACCATGTATAAGTGTGTACTCATAAATAAGATTGGGTTTGATTTGAATAAGTTTAGGTCCTTACAACATAACGAACACATTCATCTTTTTAGACAGACTACCCACAATCATGACAGCAGGGGATCCAGTGGATGCAGAGCAGATGATAAACACTGTCACCTGGGACTGTATATCTTTCACATCTCCTATCCAATTATTTTAGCATATAATTTATTTCAGTCCAGTACCTCCCATTATACTTTCCATTCATTAACACTACTGAGGGTTTTTTCAGGCCTTATTTCAGGATACCCATCGTTTAATTTGTGCAGGAAGCCTGCAGTCAAACTGATTCAGAGTTTGTGGGAAGATTGATTCACTATTCAAAGATCCCACCCTCACTGATGTACAAGAAAAAATAGAGGCTGTTGGACAGATCCAGCTGTGAAAAGATGAAACCTCTTTTTTTATTCATTTTCTTGAGCCTTTGGAGCATTTTATAGAAACGTCCGTCCATCCATCTGTCTTCTTCCACTTATATGGGGCCAGGTCATGGGGGCAGCAGTCTAAGCAGAGAAGCCCAGACCTCCCTCTCCCCCGACACCTCAGCCAGCTCCCCTTTGGAGGTGCTGATTCACATCTCAGCCACTTCACATTTGGCTACGAACCGTTCCAGTTTCTGCTGAAGGTCCTGGCTTGAAAAAGCCATCAGGACAACATCATCCACAAAAAGCAGAGATGATATCCTGTGGTTCCCAAACCAGACTCCCTCCGGCCCCTGGCTGTGCCTAGAAATTCTGTTCATAAAGAATATGCTCCGGTCGTACAAACACCTGACAGCCCTTAACAGAGGGCCCCGGACCCCGTATTCCTGGAGCACCCCCCACAGAATACCCTGTCGAATTGACGATCGAATGGCATAGACTTTCCCGGGGAGGCTGAGAAGAGTGATCCCCCTATAGTTTGAACACACTCTTCGGTCCCCCTTTTTTAAACAGGGGAACCACCACCCCAGTCTGCCACTCCAGGGGCACTGTCCCTGTCCGCCACGCGATGCTGCAGAGGCCCCTCTGCCAGTGGATCGAACTCACCACCAGGTAGTGATCAGTTGACAGCTCTGCCCCTCTCTTTACCTGAGTAAAGGGCCGGAGATCAGATAAAATGATAACAAAGTCTATCGTTGATCTCCAGCCTAGGGCGTCCTGGTGCCAAGTGCAATTATGGACACCCCTATGCTCGAACATGGAAAATCTGTAACTGGTGCAGAAGTCCAACAACAGAACTCCGCTTGTGTTTGAGTCCCCAATTAGGGCACTTTCCAGTACCCCCCCTAAGGACAGCAAGAAGGTCCCGTAGGCACAAACGACAGTCAGAGTCCTGTCTCCTACCTGAAGGCGCAGAGAGGTGACCCTCTCATTCACTGGGGTAAACGCCAACACGAGACGGCTCAGCTGGGGAGCTATAAGCAAGCCTACACCAACCCGATGTCTCTCACCCTGGGCAACTCCAGAGTAGTGGAGCGTCCAACCCTTCTCAAGGAGTTGGGTTCCAGAGCCCAAGCTCTGCATGGAAGTGAGCCAGACTATCTCTAGCCGGTACCTCTCAACCTCCTGCACAAGCTCTGGCACCTTCCCCTCCAGTGAGGGGACGTTCCACGTCCCAACAGCCAGCCGCTATGTCTACTGGGATCCGGCCGCCAAGGACCCCGCCCTCGACCGCCACCCAATCCACAAGGCACCGGACCCCAATGGTTTCCTCTGTGGGTGGTGGGCCCACAGGAGGAATGGCCCATGTTGCCTCTTTGGGCTGGGCCTGGCCGGATCTTTGCCCCACTTTTCTTCATGGTCCCGAGCCCCAACCCCATGCCTGGCTCCAGGGTGGGTCCCTGGTTGTGCCGTACTGATTTTATAGAAATCCTATTGAAATATAGAAACTATATTTCATAATAAAAACCAAACTAAGGCTACAACAATGGAAAAGTAGAAATTTTAGAGTTTGTGACTGAAGCAGACATGTTTACAAGTCCCAGAATATGAGTCCAATTCATGTAACAAGTCCTTAACACTTAGCACCCAAAGTCCACACTTTGTGGGCGCCTAAATGCCATATTCTAGACTTCATAACTAGGATCAGAGCAAACTACAGACATGATCATATCATAACAAATTATAAGATGAACCCTATCTAAGCACATCATGGGTCATTGTTGTGTGATACATTTTCAGTGAGTAATCAAGCTTGGAAAAAAGCTCAAATTCACTCATTACCAACTGAATTAAATTCCAGTTTAAATGCCAAAAGGGGCCTTCCAGTACATGTTTACTGTTCACGTGTTAATGCTCAAACTGCATGCAGACTTTGACTGATCAGTGAGAGGGGCAGGGATAATGCGGATACCGGTCCACTCATCCACTTCCTACTACCAACTTCCAGACCTGGCTATCCCACCTGCATGGATCTCATTATTTACTATTCATTCTAATATTTAAGCAATTGGAAAATAACTGTAAATATAATGGGATCTGAAGTCCTTTTCAGTACATTTCCTCCACGTATGCCTGATTTGTGAGTGTACAGTTAAGCACATCAGTGTCTGTACATTCAACAGCCATGTTTGATCAACTGGTTCACAGTTACTGTGTTTTGAAAGACCTTGACATGGCAAAAGTGTTATATCAGGTTAGATGTCAGTGTATAATGTAAGGAAATGTGTATAGTATTCTGCAAAAGATTGAGAATTTGTTTTGCTCATTGACTGTCAAGTTTAAATAACTTTGTGTTATTTAAAATTTTAGCATGTAACTAATCAAAAAAGTAGTAATATGGTTAGATGCCTTAAACTTTGTGCAGTACCATTTATTATTTTAAAATGGGAAACCAGGAACATTCTGACTGGTAACACACTTTTGTAACATTTTTGTATGATGCATAAAATGATTGTGAATGTTTTCAACTTTTAGAACCCTTAGCAAATTTTGCAGAGTATTTTCATAGTCTGAGGTATTTTTATTGACCAAAACATTAGAAAAATATACAGTCATACATGCCAGACATTGTTATTTTCAGGAAATACTGAAAGGCTACTGAAATTAATTTGAAATGTAAAAATTAACTGTAATATTTGCATGAATTTGACCATGTTTTAGTCAACACAGTTCTTTCACTCTAAATTTTTTTGCACCCTATAATTTATTTTACTTATTTATTTATTTAATTTGGGTGGAGGGGGTACTTATAAGGATGGAAAACATCTCAAAAATCCTGTTGGAAATTGATCATACATAGTGTTTTTATCTGAACATGGAATAATGTTAAGGAGTTAATTTGTAATGAATAGATTGACAAGGTTATTTATAATATTTTTAATAAGTCTCAGGACATTTATTTGAACGTGAGCAAAGAAAGAGAACAGACAGCCCCTTCCTTCTCACTTTCCTCTGTAACCCAATAACCGAGTAAGTGATGTCAGGAACCCCACCCCGTAACCCCGTAAACATGCACTAGGAATCTAGTGAATTTTAGCTGTTTTCCAAGCTGGATTACTCTTTGACAGTTCATTGGTGATGAGACCAGCACTTACACCATTAGATTGTCTCACTCAAGTCGTGTAGTTTATTATGATATTGTGTCTGTAGCTAAATGGCATGCTTGTGGATCTCAGGTTCTAAGTGGTAAAAGTTCTTAAACATTGCATATAAAATTCTCCATCATGGAGACTACATATTAGTGGAACCCTTTAACATGCAAAGTTCTTCAATCTTCCTTGTCTTTTTAAATAACCTGAATGAATCAAGAGTGTGTGAGTAATGCTGCTGTTTAACTTCTATTCTACAGATTCTGAGAGCATTAAGATGCTGAAGCATTTAGCTGTGAAAACTGGAGACTCTCTCACTGTTCCATGTTTATATGATGAGAAGTACAAATTATACCCCAAATACTGGTGTAAGGGGTATTTCTGGAACTCATGTGAAATAGTAGCCTATGCAAATAAACAAATAAAACAAACAAATAAAAAAACACTAATCACCATTCATCCAACCCAGAATATGTTTACTGTGGAACTGAATGAGCTTCAAGACTCTGACACTGGACATTATTGGTGTGCTGTGGAAATTGGTGACCAATATGTTAAGGATGACTATGATTATATGTACCTGACTGTTAGTAAAGGTAAGAAATCACTGTGTGAAGCAGAACATCTTCACTGTAAGATAAGTCTGGTAGACATGTCATTTTTGATAGAATTTGTGTTTTGACCACTCTTTCTCTGGTCTTCATGAAGGTCCTGATGTGTGGGTGAAAAACCGTAATGTGAGTGGTGAGGAAGGGGGCAATGTCAGTGTCGAGTGTTTCACCAGCTCTAAATATGAGGATATACAGATTAAATGGTGCAGATTTGCAGACTGGAAATGCTATTCCATGATGAAAAATACATTACACTCTTCAAAAGTGCTGATCAAAAAATATAGTCAAACATCATGGAAAGTGGAGATGAGTGGACTGCAGAAGAGTGATGCTGGCTGGTACTGGTTCAGTGCAGGAACTGTGGGAGTTACTGTTCACCTCACAGTGACTGAAAGACCTACAAGTAAGATTATATTTATCAGAAATACCTGTTGACCTGCTGTTGTACAACTATCCTCATCTTATTTCAACTTTCCAACAGCAACAACTGCTGTGACCACTCAGAAATCCAGCACTAGTGAGTCCATGAACTGAGTGAGGTGTATTCATGAACTGTTTAAGGTTCATTAGTTCAAGTGATAGAGCATGTTTGATTTTCCTAGGTTCTACAATTACAATGACTACAAGTACAGGCACATCAACAACAACAAAACAAACAACAACAGCAACAATGACAAAGTCGTAAGTACACATTTAAAAAAAGATGGTACTTAAAGGGTCCTTCAATGACAAAAATTGTTCTATATAGAACTGTGCACAGTCAAAAAGCCCTTTACATGATTAAAGTGTTCTTTGCCTTGTGAAAGTGTTCTTCAGATTGATGAAAAATACACTATTGAGGGTTCTCTATAAAAATTGTTCTACTTTTGATATCAAATTTGTAATAATAGAAGAATCCTTTTGGTGCCATTTAGAACCCTTTCCAACATGTTCTATATAGAACCCTTTATAAATAATTTTCCATCATTATAAAGAACAGTTTCACAGTGCAAAGAACACTTTAATCATGCATAGTACAACAGCTGCATCATCTGCAGTAACACCTTCAAGTGTGAAGGCTAAAAATGGGTGAGTGAATTAAATGAAATGCTGATGTACTGACAAGAAGAACTGTGACCATTTTTTCTGAGCACTGTGAAATAACAACCATGGAGTAGCCCACTGTAGTTTTTGTAAGTGACGTATACAGTTGCACTTGAAATGTTTCGACACCCACTAAAATGAGGTTTATTAGGAAATTCAGTTTCTGAATTATTAATTCTGCTGAATAGAATCCCTTTTAAGACCACACATTTGCAAAGCAGGGGTTAAGTTGAATCAGTTGTATGGCATTATTTTCAAGCATTTTCTGTTTTATGTGAGAGCACAATTAACGCTCCACTCAAAATATAAATGTGCTTTGACAAATCTATCATGCTCTCACTCAGACTGGCTTTGATCATGTACAAAACTGTGCATGTACTTTCTGATATATAATGTGCTCGAGCACAACTGGGATGTTCATATGTTTTCCATTCTCTTTCCAACAACACTGCCAAAATTCCTATACCAGTCAGATCCTGGTAATTGATTTTGAACAATTAAATTATTTCTGTTACTCCACTACAAAAAAAGTGCAATGACAACACACACACTACACCGCTTCACATCCTTAATGCTGCCTGTATATATATGCTCTCACTGTATTTAATGAATGTATATATATATATATATATATATATATATATATATATATATATATATATATATATATATATATTATATACTTATAAGTATACCAATAAAAATACATATATGAGTAATTAATTATGTTATCTGAGGATATTACTCAACCAAATTTTGCTACTTTGTCAAAGTGTGCCATAGTGTGTATTTGCAGGTAAAGGTACTAAAACTAAACTATCTGTAGGTCAGATATTTCCAGAGGCTAAAAGCACCATATCATATCATCACAGCATATGTATAGGTAGAATATTTGGATAGCTTAAATTAATGTCATAAAAAGGGTTTTATTTAATTCACTGTAACCAATTTTAGAACACAAATAATAACAATAAACTCATATAATAATATAAAATAATCATAATGAACAGAACAATTAAATATGAAAGAATTAAATAAAATGTGGCTCAGCACATGTGCAGTACCGACAACTCAAGAAAACAAAGACCCAATTTAAAGCAAGTTACTGAGGCAGGAGCAAGCAGATCATTGTGCTTTTTCCAACCAATAAGAATGTGAACGCAAGAATGTTTTTCATCAAAACTAGTTTCTGATTGGCTGAAGACTTTTGGCAGCTTTGTTTCACTGAAAATCTGAGTGTGGAAGCATGGTATGATCCTCATAGTATGATTTTTGCACACACACATGCTTTGAAAACACAGATTGTACTTAAGCAGGTTATGTCTTAGAGTGTACACAGTTGCATACAAGTGCAAAGTCAGTCTGAGTGAGAGCATGGTAAATTTGATAGAGCACATTTATATATCACATGTGAACAAATTAAACCTGAGTGTGGCGTGCATTGTGCTCTCACATTTAAAAATCACAAACACGTGGACTGGTTGGGCAAACTCCAGTCTCTGGAGGGTGTAGAGCTGGACTAAACTTTTGGCAGTAAAGTAGTGCCATACAGATGTGCTTGAGAGTGGAATGGAGTGGCTGTCACAGTTGTCTCAAACCTCATACAAAATGTGTAATTTGTAGAAGGTGGCAACAACAAGCAAGAATATTAGTAGGCTAGAGGGCTAATATGCAAAATCACTACTCAAAACATTTCTGAAGGCAGCTCTACCTAAACTAAAGAAAATGCCTCAGAATTTAACTAATTAGTTTTACAGGCAGCTGTCTCCTGGTTATTTTAATCAGTGATTCTGAACCAGTGGCATTTGTTCTGCCTCAGAGGTAGAGTTGCCCTGTTTTGTGTAATGATTTTACACCTGAGCGGCTAGAGGCCATTGCCCTTGAGGAATGGGCCATGATTCCTCAGGAACATTGCCAGAACCTGGTGTCTGGCTGTGCATTACATTTGCATCAGGTAATGACAACAAAACTAAGCACCAAGCAGCTTGTCATTATATATATATAAAGGTACAACTGTATTACAATGTAAAATGCCCAAAATGACTTTGCCTTTGTATTTGCCAGTTTCAAAGGCAAGGAGCACTAGTTTACTCACACTATGTGTGTTCTTTCTCTACAGGAATGGAAACATACTTATCTGGGTTTTACTGGCTGTAGGTTTAGGACTGCTGATTATGCTGTTCATCATTATTATCTGCATAGCAAAAAAGCACAGTAAGTATTTTGTGGTGTTATTTTACTGCCAAAAGTTGAGACCAATTCATTTAAATGTAACAACACAATTTATGCCTAATTCACAGATGTGAATTGTGATCATATGTTCACATGGAATATATAAATATGCTCTCTCAAATTGACCTCATTGACTTGGGTCAATGGCATGTTTTTATGTTGAATTAATTATGTTAGTTAATTATGATCTTTCTGTCTCCCTGGGGTGAGTTTACTGTTATTATTTGCTTTAGTGTTGCAATCCAGTAGTGTTAGATGTAAGCAATCCAAATATCCTGCCTATACTTATACTGGTATTATCTGATATTATGATATTTGTACAAGAACAAAGATATTCTGAGAGATATTCTCTCATTTTGAGAGAGCATATTCATATATCATTTATATATACATCCATGAGTGTGGCATAAATTGTCCTCTCACATTTTTAAAAAGCACTCGAATTTTGACAGTAATTTAAGGCCATAGTATTTATGATCACTCATTTTCTTACAGACCTAATACATGTTTAGGGTTTTGCAATTATAAGCATTAATTTCAGCAGTTTATAAATGAATTTGTTGCTGTATTTATAGATGTATTTGTTCACTTGTTGATGTTGTGTATAATATTTTTTGTGCCATTTTTTTTTATTTCTCAATCAAACAGTGGTCAAAGATAGAAGCAATGACTCTGCAATTCATGTGGTCAGTATTTTGATGGGTATGATTATGTAGTCTGGTGCTGGTCTTGGTGTTCATACACAGGGTGCAGAAGTTACTGCTTTGCCTCTTTTTAGTTTAAAATCCTTTTTTATGGTTGTATGTAAGGCTTTGGCTTTTGTTTTTGTTTTTTTGTTTGTTTGTTTGTATGTTTTTTGCTGGAGTCTAAAATTTGTGTGTGTGTGCATGAAACAGACCCCTGCATCTGAAGACTCACAGCCCTGTGGTCTGGTCTATAGTACTGTTCACAAGAAGAAGGCAAGAACCCCCTATCTACATATTTATGCCATTCAATACCTGGAACACCAAGTTTCTTTTTGTCTTTAAATGCGATTAAACTCCTGTTATGTCCACAGCCTTCATTAGCTCCAGCTCGTAATAATGATGTGATGTACAGCTCTGTAGCTTTGTCTAGCAAAAAAAGACAAGTAAGTTAAACAGTACAGCTGTTACCACAGCCAACTCTTACACATTTTGATGAAGCAATGTTCTGAGTTCACATTCATTAGATAAAGTTAACCTTAGTTGATCTGTTATTTTTCAGGTCTCTCCAGCTGCAGATGTTGAGGTGATCTACAGTTCTGTGGCTTTCAAGTGAAAGGTGAGAGAATCTCAGGTTGAGGGTCAAAATAGATTCATGGCTGGGAAGCAATGATTTAACCAACAAGTAACTGCATGTAGTTGTAGTTACCACAAACAAAGAAATAAAATCTGTGACTGTGGTTATTTTACTGCCAAATTTACCACTCCCTCAGTCAGACTGGCATTGCTCTTTGCTCCTGTATGAAACTGTGCATGCTCTCAGACATAAGCTGCTCAAGTACAATTAGTAACAAGTGGTGGTGCCAGTCAGAACCTGGTAACTGGTTTTGACCAATTAAATTCCTGTCATTCCTTTTCATGGGAAAAAGTGTGAGAACCCCCCACTCCCAACACACACACACACACACACACACACACACACACACACACACACACACACACGCACATACACACGTCACAAGAAGTGTTTATGTGTTTTTATTTGATTCGCCCCGTGAACAGTTTTGGAACACTCAAGCAAATAATAACAGTAAGCAACAGCAAGAATTTCACAGGCCAGTTACCAGCTTCTGATTGGCTGAAGACTTTTGGCAGCTTTGTTGCACTTACAATCTGAGGGTGAGAGCATGTGACATACTGCAAACGGGCAGGAGACATTCATACATGAGCACACACTTTCAAAATGTGTAAGAAAACACTGCTCATCCTGGAGCACATCACATCTGAGAGCATGCAATTTCATACAAGAACAAGGCCAGAGTCTGGTGCATTTGACGGAGCACATTTTTGCATTTGAACAAATGAAACCCATGAATGGGGCATGCATTGTGCTCTCACATGTAAAAACTGCTCTCACAGTAAAATATCACCATACAAATAGCAGGAAAATAATGCTATAGGTGATTGGTCAAACTTCTTTTGAGCATTTCAACAGTAAACCCTTTTGTTTCCCAAAAATAAATCCTCAGTAAACCATAGATCTAGGTAGCCCTGAGGATTGCTCAGTGATATTGCATTTTGTGTCCTGATTGATCCACCAGATCCAGTACTATGTTGATCACAAAACAAAAGAGGTCAATTTTAAAGCATAATTATTTCTTGCAGATAGAAGCCCTTCACGCCTGGAACACTACATCCAAAACTACATACTGCTGTACTAAGCATACTACACATATACTATTCTACTCACACTTTGATCTGCACATGGGTGTTACAGTTACACTTCAGTGTCTGACTATATTGGACCGTATTGTGTTGCCTCAGAAAATCTAATTCTTTTCTATTAAGTTATAGTATACAATACCAAAAACAGTAGGCAAATATCAGACATGGGTCTGCATATGTTGGAAAAAATTTGGAATAAATTGGATTTTTGAAGTGAACCATTTAAGCCACTCATTTTTATGTTTTTGTCTTGATGGCAGGTGTACTAATTCCAGACCTGATCTTTTACAATGAAGATACTGCAACTGAAGTTTCCTCACCATGGAACTTATACTGTTTATACTGTTACATTACTGAATGTGCACATCTTGGCACTATAGCCACCTTGTTAGTAATGAATGTTTTTTTGTTTGTTTTGGGGGCTGGGGTAGGAATGTTTTGTGCACTGTTATGATTGTGCATTATAATGATTGTTTAGGGTGCTTATTCACTGGTGCCTGGAAAACAGGAATTGATGCTAAAGAGACCGGCAGTTCAATGTTCTTCAGGAAAGTTCCTGGATGATTTGTGGTATAGTATTTAGTGTGTTCATTTGTGTTATAGTAATTAGTATGTTAAAATTACTTTGCAATATTATATTGTATTGTTTAGTTGTTACTAATGCTATACCCAACACAAAAAGCAGCAAATATTTTTGGAAGCTTTGTGCATATTGACCATGTGTCCTGTCTTTCAGGGTCACCATTTTTATAACGTAATATTAAACATATAATCAACAGAGACAGATTACTTGGGGGACCACATACTCACTATTTACAAGATGCTTTCATTATCTTGATTCAGTTTATATCCATTTGTATACAACAGCTATTTCCAGACATTTATGCTCGGCATGTTCGAGCATAGGGGTGTCCAGAAGTGCACTTGGCACCAGGACGCCCTAGGGCGGAGATCAATGACAGACTTTGTTGTCGTCTCATCTGATCTCCGGCCCTATGTCTTGGACACTTGGGTAAAGAGAGGGGCAGAGCTGTCAACCGATCACTACCTGATGACAGTGTCCATGGAGTGGCAGACCCAGGTGGTGGTTCCGCTTTTAAAAAAAGGGGGACCGGAGAGTGTGTTCCAACTATAGGGGGATCACTCTTCTCAGCCTCCCCGGGAAAGTCTATGCCAGGGTACTGGAGGATGAATCTGACGAATGGACGAATTCGGCCATTAGTCGAACCATGGATTCAGGAGGAACAATGTGGTTTTTGTCCTGGCCGAGGAACATTGGACCAGCTCTACACCCTCCAGAGACTGGAGTTTGCCCAACCAGTCCACATGTGTTTTGTGGATTTGGAGAAGGCATTTGACTGTGTCCCTCAGGGTATTCTGTGGGGGGTGCTCTGGGAATATGGGGTCCGGGGCCCTCTGTTAAGGGCTGTCAGGTCTTTGTTTGACCGGAGCAGGAGTTTGGTTAGCATTGCCGGAAGTAATTCAGGCCTGTTCCCAGTGCACGTTGGACTGGCAGGGCTGCCCTTTGTCACCGGTTCTGTTCATAATCTTTATGGACAGAATTTCTAGCCATCTCCAAATCTGAGGCCATGATTCTTAACCGGAAGAGGGTGGCTTGCCCTCTCCAGATTGGTGGAGCTGTCCTTCCCCAAGTGGAGGAGTTTAAGTATCTTGGGGTCTTGTTCATGAGTGGAGGGGAGAAGGAGCATGAGATTGACAGGTGGATCGGTGCTGCTGCCGCAGTCATGCGGTCGATGTATCGGTCTGATGTGGTGAAAGGTGAAGGCAAAAGGCGAAGCTCTCGATTTACCAGTCAGTCTACCCTCCTACCCTCACCTATGGTCATGAGCTGTGGGTAATGACTGAAAGGACAAGACTGTGGATATAAGCGGCCGAAATGAGTTTCCTCCTTAGGGTGGCCGGGCGCTCCCTTAGAGATAGGCTGAGATCCGCAGTCACTCGGGAGGAGCTTGGAGTAGAGCCGCTGCTCCTCTACATCGAGAGGAACCAGTTGAGGTGGCTCGGGCACCTTTTTCGGATACCCCCTGGATGCCTCCCCGTGGAGGTGTCCCAGGCACACCCCACCGGGAGGAGAGTGTGGGGTAGACCCAGGACACGCTGGAGGGACTATGTCTCTCGGCTGGCCTGGGAACGCCTCAGGGTCCCTCCCAGGGACCTGGCTGAGGTGTCAGGGGAGAGGGAGGTCTGGGCATCCCTGCTTAGACTGCTGCCCCCCGCGACCCGGCCCCAGATAAGTGGAAGGAAGATGGACGGATGGACGTGAGCAATAGAACCTCCCTCTTCTGTTCTATCATTATTGTGCTCTGCCAATGCAAAAAAATGTAAATGTATGTGAATAAATTGTGTGAACTCTTATATAAATATACTGTATGTTAATAAAGTTATTAAAAGCATAAATCGCAACACTGTTGTTATACTTGTGAGTAGTTCTAGTATGAAGAACTCTACAATGTCACAAACAGTGAACTTAACAAATGTAGGAGGAAGTTGAAGTGCACGCAGGGGTTTATTGATGAACAGACAAGATAACTAAGATACGTGAAACAAGAGAACAAAATAACAAGAATACACAGTGATCAGATAACGTAACCAGCACTAGACATAGATAACCAGATAACATAATCATTAGACTCACAAAGACTGAATGACATGAGGGAGTATATATACACAAGAGGAACAATAACCACAGCTGGGACATGAATATGAAGGGACAGGGTTACAAATCAGACACAGCCGGGAATGGGTGGAGACAAGAGCAACATAAGACAAGTACTAAGAAGCATGTGGGAACTAAACAACAAGGACCTTGTTCTTGGACTTCCGGTAATGGTGATGAGCTAGACAGACGCTGCTTTTTAGTCTCTGAATTAAGAACAAACTCTACTCCCTTAAAAATCCGTAAAAACGAACTCAAATGGAACACACAGATGCTTAAAACAAGGTTAACTATATCAGGCAAAAGAAAGGGCAAAACTAATCCCGACAATCAATCTAACAAACCTACAAAATCGTCGCCAAGTAGCAAACTCCATGCTAGCCCTGTACTAGCAGCCTCTTCAGTGGAGGATAGCGAGAGGATGGACGCAACTAACTTTGCCTGAAGGCATATCCAAAATCAAGATGTTGTATTAGAGGCCATCAACTGCTTAAAGACTGAAAGCTTGGGACATCACAGGGAAGTTATTGATGGCATATCCCACATTAGATCAGATTTGGATGCTATCAAAAGCAGAATGACCACTGCAGAACAATGCATAGGAGACATGGAAGATGTGGCAGCGCAGCTGGCTGCGACGGTGTCTGAGTTGAAAGCTAAAGTGAAACAACTTACTGAAAAGAATGACGACCTTGAGAATCCTGTTCCTAAATGACAAAGAAAGAAATAACCCAACAGTGGGGAACGAATTTCATAATGCATCCAAGGGCTTTAAATACTTGGGGATACAGTTCACCCCCAAAATATATGACATAGTCTCAGAAAATTATAACCCAATTCTATCTTCTACCAGTAATACTCAGAAGAGATGGTCAGATCTCCCCATATCTCTAATTGGTCGTGTAAACATAGCTAAAATGAATATCTTACCAACATTTTTTTCAATCTATCCCACCTAAACTGAAGGATTTTATTTGGTATAACAGGCGCCCAAAACTTAGGATGTCCTTCCTTTATTTGCCATATGATAGAGGGGGCCTACAAGTGCCAAACGTTTGGTGGTATTACTGCGCAGCCCAGATCAAGGCAATCATGCACTGGTTCTCAAATGAACCTAAAAATTCCTGGGTCGAAATAGAAAACTGTACCACATCCCCCTTACCAATAAACTTATATTTATTTTCTGATTCATTAAAAAACCTGTTAAAGAATACACACAATCCCTTTGTTAAAAACTCCATCATAGTCTGGCACAAAGTACAGACACATTTAGGCATTGACCCAGAAGAAACGACCCAGGTTAATGAAAGGTATTAGTAAAATTTGGTACATGTACAAGGCAAATCAGTTATTGTATAGCTTTGATGAATTACATGGTGCTTACAATATACCCAGGAACCACTTCTTCAAATATTTGCAAATTTGGAATTATATTTTGAAAAAATACAAACAACAGATAAACAAACCACCACTGTCCAGTCTTGAAGAGGATATACTAAATCAAATGCACAGTCGTGGTCAGGTTTCTGTTACTTATAGCTTAACTGTGGAAAACTCCAATGAATCTTAAACTGACAAGAGAATGAAGTGGTCCAGTGACATGGATAAAGAAATTTCTGAGGACAAATGAAAAATGGTGTGTCACATAGCAAACTATCAATAGACTCAAACTATCAATACCAGATTTAAACTTATATAGTATAAATGGATTATGCATACATATATAATGCCTTCCCTTTTGCACCACTTAAACAACAATATCCCTAACCTCTGCATTATGTCTGGTCTAGAGGAGGGCACACTTTATCACTGCCTGTGGAACTGCCCTAAAATTAGGGAATTTTGGGAAAAGGTAATAGAACGAGTCTCTGACATTAGCTCCACCAGATTGCCCCTCTGTCCTAAATTGTTCATTCTTGGACTTGTCCCAGCAGACTTAAGATTGTCTAATGCAGATAAAAAGATGGTCTATATGTGCTCATTTCAAGCTAAACACTGTATTGCCATCTCATGGAAAGCTATGGAGGCACCTTCTGTCAATGTTTGGTTCAAGACCCTTTCCAACACTCTAGCCATGGAAAAATTGACTTATGCTAAAGGGGAAGCTACAGAGTTTTTACAAAATATGGGAATAATTTACAACTTCTTGGAAAGCTAGCAAGATGTACTAGATGCATAGGCTATATCTTTCAAATTTCTGTAAGAGGGTTTTTTTTCTCTCTTTCTCTCCCTATTTTTTCTTTCTTTCTCTTTCTTTAATGTTGTTTTGTTTCTGTTTTTTTTTTTATTTACAAAAAAAAACCTTCTATGATGTTAAATATATGTATATATGATTTATGTCGTTGTGACCAGATACGTGACTTACAACATGAATGCTGTACTAATTCAAATCATAATATAGTATTCTGGATTTCTGGTTTTCATGAGCTATAAGCCAAACTAATCAACATTAAAACAAAAAAGGCTTGAAATATGAATATGAAATGATATGAATATAAAATACAGTTTACCTTTTTAAATGTAGTTGTGATCACAAATTAGTTGAAGTAAATGTCTCTACTGTCCAGTGAAGGCTTTCTACTAGATTATGGAGCATTGATGTGAAGATTTTATTGCATTCACATACACTCATTGAAAAAAAAAAAAGCAACAGGAAGTAGTTGTGCATTTCTGAATTCACACCTGGGAAGACCAGTAAAAAACACTGAACTTATTGTCATGTGCATGAAATCCTATTAAGAGACTATTGTTTTGTTATATTAAAATGGAAAATTGTGATAAAGAAGAGATTATTATGGTCTTCTTACAGATTATTTTATAGGCTGTGACTTTGAAGGGACAATTGATTTGTAAATAACAACCCAAAATGTTCCACGCAATCATTCCTCACATCATTACACCACCTCCACCAGCTTGGACACAAGGCAAGTTGCTTCCATGGATTCATACTGCTGGTGTCAGATTCTGACTTTATCATTTGTGTGCCTCAGCAGAAATTAGTCTCATTAGACCAAGCAACATTTCTCCAGTCTTCAAATGTCAGTTTTCTTAAACCTGTACACCCACTGCAACCACAGCCCTCTGTTTTTAGTTAACAGAATGGGTACCAAACATGGTAAATAAATACACAATATAAACCTTATATATATACACATATACAACTAAATAGTTCTTCCTGGATCCTGGAGTATGGTGCTTGATGGAACCCAGTGAGATAGTTGGAGGTTCCTGCAAGTTTCTTCTGTAACCTTTTAATACTGGAAGAATTTTGAGGCATCTAAAATGTATATTCATTGAGTACCTTACTGGAAACCACTAGAGTACTTGATGAAACTCAGTGAGGTAGTGGTAGTTTAGTTTTTACAGTGTACACTCAGCAGTAGACACTCTACTCACATGCTATTCCGCTTTGACAGTTTCACACTGCATAATTTGCATGTGGGTGTTAACACACTTCAGTGACAGACCTGACATACAGACGTGATAGTTTCTGCTAACATTAGTGTCAGAAATAGTTCCTGATTCAACATATTTTTTTTGCCTCAGAAAATTCTTTTCAATTAAGTTATAGTATATAATGCCAAAAACATTGGCAAATATCAGACTTGTGTCTGCATATGTTTGATCTTTTAGAATGAAGATACTGCAACTGAAGTTTCCTCACCATGGAATTTGTACTGTTTAGGAATGTGCACATCCTGGCACTACCCCCACCATGTTAGTAATTAATGGACTTAATGATTATAGTCTGAGATGCAGTAATTGCCTTTTTTCATATATCAATGAATCTCTGTGATCCAAAAGATGAGAACCACGATGATCCGTCCAGATGTGGAAGTAGAGGAGGAAGTATGACAAACAAGAGACAAACAAGACAAAATGTGAGTATTACACATTATGTTGTATTGAAAATCTCAACAACTCAAACTTGAATAAAGAAGAGAAGGTTTATTTAGAAAAAGGGTAAAGGAGTAGAAGAATAACAAGACCTCTGTCAAGCCGACCAGAAAAAAACACAATGAAACATACAGCTTTTATTGACAAGAACAAAAAGTCCACGCCATATGTCTTGTGTGAACGTGTAGCCTTGCAAGCAAAGTTCTTATCAGTTTCTTGCAAAAGTATGTAGAAGAGACTAAACTAACCTTGTAAGTGGAGTTGGTATGCCCAGAGTCTGACCTTGGAGTGATCAGCCAGAGAGTGCACAATTACACTTACTGTTATTCTTTCACTCTACATCACCCATTATAACAAGATTTCCATTACAGACCCGAGGAACCTACAGACATGATGCAAGTATAAAGTAGAAGATTTACCAGTTTGAACTATGGGATTTGTTAAAATACACAAACATCCAGTGATTCTGCTAATTTCCATGTTTACTGCTCAGTCAACATATATATCCCATAAGAGCTCAGAGCTACTTTTGAATTTTGAGCAAAATAACGGACATTTATTAATTGAGCATTTACAGAGCATTTACAGACAATGAAACTGAAACAGCTGGTTTTAGACCACAATAATTTATTAGTATGGTGTACTAGGGCCTCCTTTTATGGCCAATACAGCATCAATTCATCTTGGGAATGACATTTTTTGGATACAATCCGGGTTAACAACCGAACATCCCTTTCAGACAGCTTCCTCTTGTGTCCACAGTTAATCCTGTTGGATGTAGTTTGTCCTTCTTGGTGGTGCTGACGTTACCCTGGATACCGTGGCTCTTGATACATCACAAAGACTTGCTGTCTTGGTCACAGATGCACCAGCAAGACGTGCACCAACAATTTGTCCTCTTTTGAACTCTGGTATGTCTCCCATAATGTTGTGTGCATTGCAATATTTTGAGCAAAACTGTGCTCTTACCTGCTAACTGAACCTTCACACTCTTCATCTTCATGCTCTTACTGGTGCAATGTGTAATTAATGAAGACTGGCCACCAGGCTGGTCCAATTTAGCCATAAAACCTCCCACACTACAATGACAGGTTTCCGTTTCATTGTCCAACCCCTGTTTGTTTTTTCATATTGTGATAAATGTAACATGATCTTGTTTGTAATACTTTAAGGTAAAAAATCCCAATGTAACATATTTTTCACAAGCTCAAGGTCAAGCTCAAGGCTTTTTATTGTCATTACAACCGAGTACAGGTACACAGTGCAATGAAATTGCGTTCCTCCGGAACCAAGGTACAAGAAGAAGATTTCAAGATTTCATATCTTATATTTCATCATTTAGTTCTACAAATTAGGTCAGAACTGCTTACATATATGACATTTTGTTAAAGCATTTGAAGGGTTAAATGGGATGGACCTGACCTTTAGAAAAAAAAATACCCTTTTAAATACACTTTTAAAATGAGCTGGCTTTGTCTCAAGGACTGACCAAGCACACCATCATTTTGTAAATGAGGTTCACACTTTCACAAACTGTCCTGTAATGTATACAGGATGTTCAGCATATGTCACATTCATAAGGTAAAGTTAGGGATAAAGTGCTGTAAGTTACTTTCCACATCCTTCAAATGGCCTGTGAAATGTCACTGAGGGTCCTTATGGGACATGCTTGACCTGCATGCACGGGTAATGATATCACTCACCCAGATATTGGGGTATAGAGGAAAATGAGAAGGGAGGGGCTGTTTGTATACATATATAATATATAATAAAGACACTCAGGTTGCTTCTTTTACTTTATGTATACTAAATATACATACTTAACCACTATACTTTACTTTATTACTATACTTTACTACACTTTTCTTTGGTGAATAAAAGATGTCATTCATGTCAGGCACTGTAGGTGACTTCAGCTGACAATAGCCAAGGCATTATCAAACTTCACTCAGTATGTGGCCTGCCCCCTCAGAGAGCTAAGAACACTGGACATTTCTCTATGCTAATGTTAGGGACACATACAGTTGAAACTCCAACAAAACAGCATGAGAGATGTTTGGAGTGGAATAAGGTCCATCATCGGCTTCAGGTCCAGCTACAAAAAAGAAGTTGAGGGCAGTGAGTGTGTAAAACAGATCAAATTCACTCATTCCAGCTGAATCAATTAAATCCCAGTTTAAATGCCAAAATGAGTCTTCCAGTGTATGTTTACTTCTCTGTACTTCACACGTACATACTCAACCTGCATGCAGATTGATCAGCAAGATCAATGACACCACTGACCCAGATATTGGGGTATAGAGGAAATGATTGTTTGCTCTCTTTTTATTGCTCACACAGTGATCAAATTTCACAATAAAATTCATGACAAGGGATAATACCAATATAAAAAAATAAACAAGACCTTCAGGTTGTTTTTAATTTTATTTGAGGTATTGTCAAGTATTTTGAAGAACTTCTGAAGGATTTCACTCAAAAAATAAAATAAAATGTTGAAGCAAGTACATTTTTGATGTACAAACATGGTCAAATTCATACAAATATTAAAATTTTCTTTTTACATCTTTTTACATCTCAAATGAAATCAACTTTGAGGAGCCTAGGATATCCTGAAAATAAAGATTATCTGGCATGTGTGACTGTCTCCTATAAATATGTTTCTAATTTTTTTGTGAAGAAAAGTAAGCCAAACCTATGACAATATCCCACAGAACTGGCCTAGAGTTCTAAATCTTAAAAGGTAACGCTGGATTTTCAAGTTGTGAAAACTTGTGCCCAAATACACCCTAAACTTTAAGATGGTTTTAATGAAACATTACAACATTGCTCTTTTCTTCAGTTTTATATATAATGATACAGAACAAAACTATGAAGATTATACTTCCACATTTGGTTATGAGTCAGTCATTGTGCTATATATCACTGGATCTTCAGAGGCTGAATACGTCTGCATAACACACACAAACACATACAAACAGGCTTTAGAATACATTTATGGCATAGAATAGAAAGTGCCTTTCAAAAACAGGAACAGTTATATTAACTGTCAATGTCTTCATATTTTTTGTAAAAAGAGCAAACCTGGGATTCTGGGCTCGTCTGCTTTGATGTCTTCATATCTTTCTTGAACAATACAGAACAGTATGATACATTTGTGTCAGCCTGAAAGGAAAAGAGAATAGTCTTTCTTGTAATAAGTTTAGCTTGACAGTATTAGTGTCAGCATTAGCCATTACTTACTGAATGTTGTTCACAGCCAGTGTTTTTCTCTGTGACCTTAACTTGACTTTCTTCTGTTGTTGCTGTTTAAAAGGAAAACATAAGACATCTCTCGTTCATCATGGCTCACTGAAAATATTAATTAATCAGGAGCAGTTAGACTGTTGCTCCACTCAGAAGTCATTAATAGACAGATCAGGGTGCTATCCAGACCTGGACCTATAACCAAAGTATTGTGAAGTATTTAGTTTTAATCAGCATAACTTTCGTAGCCTTTACAATACTGGTTTTGTGGTCCAGGCAAACTCACAGAACAATCAGAAATTTCACAATCATACCCAGCTCTGGAAAAAAAAGAGACCACTCTACTGGTTTCTCTTGTTTTATATGTGTTTTAACAAAATGAACTTTTTTTATTTTATTCTACAAAGCTTTGACAATTACTCACAAATTCCAAACAAAATACTAACATTTACCCAACATTTTGGGTCGAAATTGGGTTTCTCTCCAACCTCTGATTAAGGGTCAGCCGTGGCACGACGGATGATTCGAATCCCTGAAGTGTCCCTGAGCAAGGCACTGCTCCCCTGGTGCTGTGGATAGGGCTGACCACTGCTCTGATGGTTAAATGTGAAGGGCAAATTCCACTATGTGCAAGCACAGTGGGTCTATGCACACCTTACTTTAGAGAAGCTGATTTGTGTAAAAACTGGAGTGGTCTCAAGTTTTTTCCAGAGATGCATGTACATTGTGACGAGTGATGCAACTCGATTCTTGCTGTTAAATGTGCATAAGTATATGCATCCTGGCTGCCACATGTATCATGCAAGCACCTCACATACATATCATGTTAGGCTAGAAATATACTTGCTGTTTATTACACATACGCATCATGGCTACCACATGCAGCCTGCATATGTTTGGTGCATGTCCCCAGAAATTAACATGATAGGTGATAGGTGATAGGTGACAAATGCTTGACCACAGAGCAAGTATGGCTGTGACAGTAATAGATCCCTATTCCCTGCTTAGTATTGTGGGAGATTATAGTGTCCTCAAAATCATATTTGAATTCCACATTACGTTTTGGACACTCTGAGAAAAATGGCTGACCTACTAATTACTGCCCAAAAACTAAATAGGGATCCATTTCAGTCACAGCCTATGTGTATAGACTTACAAGGAAAGGACCAGAAGCAGAATTTATAGAAGCAAGTGAATTGGAGTAAAGTCCATTCTTATGAAGCACGAAAACTAAGTTTTTGCTCAAAACTAGACTTTTTTATTGCTCAGGCAGCTCTACACATGTATGTCTCATATTCTGTCTGTGGCAATTATTAAACTCAGTATACAGTGGCATGCAAAAGTTTGGGCATCCCTGGTCAAAATGACTGCTACTGCTACAAATACATACATATTAGAAAAATTGTCATCCAATTCACCACACAGATGCAATTTTGCCTTCACATTCAACCCATCTGAGTAGTGAATACATATAAGGTCACATGGTTGCTTCCCATCTCCAGTTCACAGATCATCAAGATCGTTAATTAACTTAGTTAGACATTATGATGATCCAGATTTTGGTTTGAGAATTTTTTTTTTTCACTTTTGTATTGTTTGCAATAGATATGTGAGCCTGAACAATCTGTATATATTTTGCAAGTATTTCAAGCTTCTTCACACTCAAATATTTCAATATTATAAAATAAAATATTACAAAAACGGTTCTTAATGGGATCAAAAGTGGTTCTTCTACGACATCATTCAAATTTTAGCATCTAAGCATCTAGCATCTACTTTTATTTCTAAGAGTATGAAACTATATTCACCTACTCGATTGTGACATAATTCAGTATATATATAGATATATTTATAAACTGACCATGTTCTTTTCTCAGAATCCAGATTGCTACAGCAACCAAAAGCGTCAGCAACAGGAGAACACTGAGGCAACCAGCCACAATCTTGTGATCTTTGTAGGAATGAAAAAAGAAACTTTGTTAGATTCAGCATTGCACATAATCCAAATATACAGTTTTGATTTTTTGATTTTTCTTGTTTTTGTCTTTTTTATATTTTATAAGAATATAAACTGTAAGAATTTGCAATTTCCCTCTGGGATTTATAAAGTAATACTGATTCTGATTTAATCTGAGCCTCAAACATTGACCACAGTTTTTCTATATGACTATGTATAGCTTTTAGATCAGCTGATCATTTCATGAACCTAAAACTGAAATCTTTTTTAGTTCTGTAAAATGAATTACATAATGCTGTGTATTACCTAAACTATTTTAGATCAATATATTACATAAAAATATATTGTGTTATAAACCCCAATTCCAATGAAGTTGGGACATTGTGTCAAGAATAAATGTAAAAAAGGAATACTGTTACAATACTGAGCAGACGAAGACAGACACGGGAAGCAGACATACTTGCAGGGGTTTCAGATTTAATATTAAACAATCCAAAAAATCTGAGAGAACCACACTGACAGAACCAAAACCACAGTAACAAACACATGGTACCAAACAAGGACTAACAAAGACTGACTGAAAACCAGGAACTTGGACAGAAATATACACACACATGGAACACAATGATGAATGGGCAGGGTTACAAAGCTACACAGCTGGGACTGGGTGGTGCAAGGGCAGAGCCAGGACCCAAAAAAACACAACATGGGGTCAGGAGCACAGGTGGGAAAGACAAAACAGGAAGACGGGAGTAACAAGATTGATACATGCAAATACAATGATTTGCAAATCCTTTTCAGTCTATTTTCAATAAAATACACTACAAAAACAAGATATTTAATGTTCAAACAGAAACTTTATTGTTTTTTGCAGACATTAACTAAATTTAAATTTAATGTCAACTTCATTGGAAGAGGGGTTGTATATTATGTCATGTATGTGGGTTGTTGCTTCACAAGTCTAATTAATTAAACAGTGGCATCATGCAGCCACCGATTTTAAAATTAGAAGTTCATAATTTGCATTAAGAAAATGTTAGCATTGCTTTTGCATCAAATACAAAAAAGTTCAGAAATAGAAGCTTTAATGGAGAAATCTAATAATATTGCACCATAGCTTGTGGCTCAAACAATGAATTCTTTGATCAAGCAAAAAAAGATAATGAAAGGAAAATGACTCCATTTCTTTACTTGTGTAAGAGTACCACAAAAGAGAAAAAGAGCCAAAATGAAGTCAAGTGAGAAAATGCAATGCAAAACATTAAACCATTTGTAGAGAAATGAAAGAAGGTAAGGATGTGGTACAAAGATTCTCCTAAACATAAAAGTTCATGTTGTGATTTTACCTGAATGATTTTCACTGACACTGATATAAATAGGAACTTC
Organism: Acestrorhynchus altus; assembly: GCA_034509495.1. Classification (NCBI taxonomy): domain Eukaryota; kingdom Metazoa; phylum Chordata; class Actinopteri; order Characiformes; family Acestrorhynchidae; genus Acestrorhynchus; species Acestrorhynchus altus. The sequence goes on along the minus strand of CM067502.1, from coordinate 14,126,768 downwards.
TTGATTTGCAGTTTTGCACCAGTACCAACCAGCATCACTCTTCTGCAGGCCACTCATCTCCACACTGAAGGACCTTTTTTGATCATCACTGATCTCTACTGCTGAACTCTGGGATGTGTCAGTCCTCCCCACAGTGTAGCACCTGTCTTTAGATGTGCACCACTGCTTCTGTTCTTTTGTATATTCAGCACTGTAGAGACACTGGACCCTCACACTGCCCCCTTCTTGACCACTCACATTGCTATTCACCACAGTCAGATCAGGATCTGAACAAAAATACAAATTGCAAATACATCTTGATGAATTGTAAGTAATACAAAAAGAAACATCACTGAATTCAGCATCAAATGTGCATGATGTAATACCTGATTTCACTGTGATATAAAACTGTTCTTTACCATCTGGCTGAAAATGTCCACCAATCTCCACAGCACACCAGTAAGATCCAGTGTTTCCAATCTGCAGATCATTCATTGTCACAGTAAAAAGGCTATGATTTGGGTAATCAATCACTGTTACTTTATCCACTGTGTTATTTCCATAAGCCAGAATAGCACAGTAGTTGAATGCTCCTCCAGCGTCATAGCACCAGTATTTCTTGTGTTGTATATATGCAATATCATAATGACAAGGGATAATGATGTTTCCCCCAGGTTGAAGAGATACCTGTCTGGACCTCCAGCCAACAGTACCTGTTTGGATATAAGATAATACACTAACTTAGAACTTTCAATATGTTCCCCTAAAATATTATACATTGCCAATACTAGATGAAAATGCTTACTCGGATGAAAGAAAACGAAAATCCATGGGAACTGGTTCATTCTTGCGTAAAACATTGATTCTCACTTCCTCATTCTCACTTCATGTTTTTTTGGCTACTAAAACAGTGTGTCAAGATCCACTTCACTGCAGCATGAACATGCACTAACTGACTGACCACAATACTGAGCAAAGCAATGGACTAAGAAGCATCTCATACAATGACAATTCCACTACATAGTTCATTATCTCTTAGAACCCAAGTTCTGTACTTTGCAGGCAGTTACATGTCATTTTCTATGCTTCATATCTCAGGATCAGAGTAACCAACAGACATGATACAAACTAAAAAAAGGCCATAATGTGACACTGTATCACACCTACCTTTGAGCCCCACCCCTTTCTGCTTTGTGACCGTGCTGTTATGCGAGTGTATGCATGTAGTATTTGTTGGCTGTGTGGCATTCAGTTATTTAATTTATACCGTTTTATTTAGAGTTCAGGTTCTCAGGTACATCACCACTCTTTTTTTCTGCCTTGGTGTGTGTCTGTGCCTGTGTGTCATCTCAAAGACACAAATTTACACAAAAATCTTCTCTTAATTTTACTTCCCAAATGAAGACAAATTTGATTTGCTAGGATCTCCTCAAAATATCTGCCATGCCACAAAACATTTTTTTTTTACATTTTCTTAGTTTTTGGCAAATAAAAGTATGTGAAACTACAAAAAGGTATAAACAATAAAGTGAAATACTACATATATTTACTATATATACATATATATACTATATACTACAAAATTGTTAAATTATCAGAGGCATGGCCAGAAAAAGGCCCATGCTGTATTACAAGGTAACCAGTACATAGGGCTTAAACAAATACTTATTCAAAAACTTGATGTTGGCCTACAAAGCCAAAAATGGACCAGCCACTCCATACTTGATGTACAGCAACTCTGTACCAAGAGCCCTTTGAGAATCAAGTACAGCTCGACTTTTACTTCAAACAATGACTTAAGACCATCCCTTTCAAAAGCATTTGACTCATTAAAGGTGTATAATTATACTATGGCTTTTGTGATAAAGTGTAATATGTTGAGCACTGAGTATCAATGTCCACATTCTGACATTTGCATTTTGCAGCATCTAAGCTTGAGGTATCTCTGGATTCTGGCTTCTACAAACTACAAACTAGTTCTGAGTGAACAACAAAGCCATTGTGTAAGTCACTCTGAATAAGAGCATCTGCTAAATGCTGTAAAAGTAAAAATGTACATCTTTTCCCTCCTGAAACAGAATTAAAAATTTTCTTTTCAGATTGTGACATTTCTTTTCATGAATCTTCAGTTGTCTTCATATTACAGAACACATCCAACATACAAGACCTAAAGGTCTGGTGTATTGTTCTCATCCTCCTGCTGTCGTCACATTCTCAGACAAATCAGGTTATACTGCACCATTAATCTTATTCTTTTACGTAACTATCAGTACCAGAAATCATGAACATTCATGAAGATCTTTAGATCTTCTACAGCATAGATCTTACCTGAGATGAGTAGAAACACCAAGAGAATTAAAGAACTGATCAGAGTGTAAAAGTACATGTTTGTCCAATGACAAACTTTTTCTGAAGCTATGAGTCTTCTTCCTGTTTTTACATTTGTTCCTCTCACTGGTACATAGCTTGTCAAAAACTTTCCATACTCACCCAGCCTCTCTTTATACTACTCTATTGTGATGATGTCCAAAACCACAAACTATCATTTTTAGCATTTGTCCCCAATCCTGGTCCTTGATGAGCCCCTGCCCTTCCCATTTTGTGATTCCCCTCCTCCCATTAGACATATTGTTTTTCAAACCTATTTTAATGCCCTAATTTAAAGAACTGAAACAAATTGGAACAAAATGTATTTAAATTTCAACTAACAAACGCAACATCACAAACACAGTAACAGTAAAAACATACTAGTAAATTTGCTTAACAATGACAACAAATATTATATTGCACATTTTATGCGCATGCATGTCACACACAGTCCACCGGCCTGGTGTTGTGGGTTGGATTACCGTTCAGGTCACTGTCTGTAAGGAGTTAGGTGTGCTCTGTCCGTGAGGGTCTCCTCCAGGTATTCCTGCCTCCCAAAAACACACATGGTAGGTGAAATGGCCATGCTGAATTGCCCATAGGTATTCCTTGCCCTGCACCTGATGATTCCAGGTGGGCTCTGGATAACTCGTGACCCTATTCAGTAAAAAGCAGATCAGATATTGACTGACTGACTGATTGATTGACATTTTATTCACATATTTTACACCATCACCTATTTTTCACTTCTACAACTAACCCAGAAATCATCAGAAGCACTCATTTCTTACAATAACAGCAGCTAAGACCACTAATATGTTCAACATTCACCCAAAATACATTAGACCTACCAACTTCATTTCAACTTCATCCACTCATAAAACTATTAAGCAATACAAGCCCCCCAGAGCAAAAAATCACCTTGCAGTGACCTTACATATTTAAGGTGGTCGTAACTTTAGACTCCTGCAGAATGATTATATACCTGTATATAATGATTATATACCTGTATATAATGATTATATACCTGTATATACCTGCCTATAAATACCTGCAGGCTGTGTGATAGGATTTATAGATTTTGAAGAGCAGTTTTTTGTTGTTGTTGTTGTTGTTGTTGTTGAAAAAGACAAGGTTGTCTTACTTCCTATGTGTCTTGAGTTGATGTGACTGTAGCTGTACATTTATGTAGCATCTTTCTAGATAGTACTTCACAGAAGTGACTGAGTCAACATTGCCTCTGGTTTTCTGTTCTTAGTTCTCATGAAGCCCTGATGGCTGAGAAATCTATCCAGCCACCTTTATTCTGTCTAATAGAATGAAGTAAATGATAATGGATTGTAACATTTATGTACATATTCTATTAAAGAATTAGAGCCAGCAATTGTTGGCAGCAATTAGGGAGTAAGATGCTGTAGTACATTTCACAGTATGCATACTGTACATTTAATCACAGCACCTAGAAAACACTATTTGTATTACAGTAAAAATCATAGTACTGTAAATGTTATTACAGCCAAGAAATCACCAGTATTGTAACTGATATTAAAGTTAAAAAAATAATTACAGCCAAGTTATTACAGCCAAGAAATCACCAGTATTGTAACTGATATTAAAGTTAAAAAAATAATTACAGCCAAGTTATTAGAGCCAAGAAATCACCAGTATTGTAACTGGTATTACAGTAAAAAGATCATAGTACGGTAACTAATCACTGCAAAAAAAAATTATTTACTGTTAGAGTGATTATAGTAAGAACCACAGTACTGAAATTGTTTTCACTGTAAGAGGGAGCTATGTTTTATATCACATGAAGATATTATGAAGAAATGTTTCTTGTGACAACAAATTCAATTATTGTAGCATTTTCACCATTATATTTTTTTGGAAAATACAGGAAAAAAACACCAGCTTCCACTTCATTATTATTACAATCTACTGTAAAGAAATAAAGCTTTGCCACTTATCTTATATATTCGTTTATTTACATATAAAGCTGTAAAAGGCTTGATTAGTGACAGGTGAGCTTTAGAATATCATTTATCATGTTACCATATTGGTTAAAAACTGGCTTTAAAAAAGGCAAGTCATAACATGCTGTATACAGGTTCTACAGTAACATGCTGAATATATGTTCTACAGTAACATGCGCTATACATCTTCTAGAGTAACATGCTGTATACAGGTTCTAGAGTAACATGCTGTATACAGGTTCTACAGTAACATGCTGTAGAGGTTGTACAGTGACAAGCTGTATACAGGTCCTACAATAAATTGCTGTATATATCTTGTAGGGTAACAAGCTGTATATAGGTTTTACAGTAATATTCTCTATATATGTTCAACAGTAAGAAACTATACAGTAGTAATGCTGTGAAAACTACAGAATTTTCTTTACAGTGTAGACACATAGTGTACATCCTTAGTGAGCAATATGAACGCAGTGATATCCTTTTCATATAGACTACACAATGAAACTTTCAAACACACTGGGCACCAACATCACAATTGATCCCAAAACAGAAATTAATCATTTCTTTAGAAAAAAACTGAAAGGAAATGAATTTGGAAAATGGATTTCAAATGAATAAAGGATGAAGTAAAAACAAAAAGCACATTTCCAAACAGGAGCACAGAGTACTGTCTTCAGTGAAGGCAGATATGTTTTATTAATGTGGTTTGTTGCTTGGAAACATGCAGAGCAGTTGTTGGGATGGACACTTCATCTATGTTAAATCCTTTGTGTGGGCCTACAGCTCAGCTGTTCACTCTCATAACTACATTACCATGACAATTAGTATTTCCTCTACAAACCCTAAAACAGGACCTTGTGGTGCTCCGTAAACTGTGCTAAACAGTTACCAAACAGTTAGGGTTCTGCATTTTGCAGACATTTACATGCACCCACTGAATTAAATCCCAATTTAAATATCAAAGAAGCCGTCCTGTGCGTGTTGACTGCTCTGCCCCTGCTCAAACTGCATGCAGAATCCCACTGATCAGTGAGAGGGGTGGAGCTAATGACTTCTAATGAGAAAGAAGGGACTGTTTGCTCTTTTTTTCTCAGAATAAATGTCACGAGAAGGAATAATACCATTACAAGCATCAGTCACAAAAACAATAAAGGACATTTAGGTGGCTTTTTTTTGTTGTTGTTGATGTTTTATTTTATTTGAAGTATTGACAAGTATTTTAAAGACATCTAATAAACATTTTAAACTACTTTCCCTTATCTCCTCAGCAGAAATCATACATTCCTGGTCAGACCATTTGAACCGAATGGACCGAATTATTCAGGAAGAGGAGTGAAGTGTTCTCTCCATCCCTACCATTCACCGGGCACACCTGGGATTTAGAAAGAAATCTTAATACCTCAGCAGTTCAAAATCATATTCAGAAAAGAGTAGTTTAGGAATATAGCAATGAGTGGCTCAGACCTTGAGTTTAGCTTCTGTTTCATATGCTCCTCTTTTCTTGGGTTTCTTCTCTGTAAAATGACAAAGGAACATCATTTCAGCAAGACAAAAATTTAGCTTTATACATGCAAAGCTTTAAATAAAGCTCTCATCAACAGGCATGAAGAGATAAAGAAACCTACTACAATGCTCCCAAATCCTCCATGGTACCAAAACTGCAGTCAGCAAGAGCAGCAGAGCTCCACAGAACATCAGGAAAGACTGCCAGAATGGGTGACTGAATCAACACATGCAAGTATCAATTGACTGAATACAACAGATCAGAACCACAACTACACAACTTAATGATGGTGGTTGTGAACATTCGGTGGAACTATAGTCACTTAATGATGGTTCGGACTTTATAAGTTACCAATTTGTGAAAATTAGAAAACAATCAACATTCAGAGGTTGTGCATTAACATGTTTTCTCCACAAGACTAAGCAGAGTCAAATTCCCACAGCAATTATTTTTCAAACAGCGCCCCCTATTGCCCGTTACAGTAACGTACTGTTCTGACAATAAATATTGAGGGAACACACAGGTTTTGTGTTGGTCAGCTAACCTTACTATTAGTCTTGGGTCTGAATGCAAATACATAGGACCAGAAATCAGCTCGCACCAATATGTTCCACCAGTTTATATGTATATGCTATGCAAATGACCACAATTCATACATGCAAATAAAAGATTTACCTTTTGGAGTCCTGGGCCAGTGTTATGACTGGATATTGTGTAGTTAAGCTGACTGGTGTGGCAGAAAGTGCTGTAGGAGACAGTTTAAACATAGGTTATTTTTATTTTAATGTCCCTTTATATTTATATCTTATATTAGTAATAGTAGCAGGAGCAGTGGTGCTAGTAGTAGCAGCAGCAATAGTAGCAGTAATAGTAGAAGCAGTAGTAGTAATAGTAGTAGTAAAAGTAGTAGTGGTAGTAGTAAGTGTAGAAGTAGTAATAGTAGTAGTAAAAGTAGTAGTGGTAGTAGTAAGTGTAGAAGTAGTAATAGTTGTAGTAAAAGTAGTAGTGGTAGTAGTAAGTGTAGAAGTAGTAATAATAGTAGTAGTTTTAATAATAGTAGCAGGAGCAGTGGTACTAGTAGTAGGAACTGCAGTACTAGTAGTAGAAGCAGTAGAAATGTAGTAAAAAATGTAGTAGTAGTAGTTGTAGTTTTAGTAATAGTAGCAGCAGTAATAGAATACTTTTTTCTATAATGCCAATGTTTTGCTAATATTGTGGACACATACTAGTGGTTGGTCTTGGTCTGACTAACACCTGAACAGTCACTTGCTGCTGACCGGCTCCACACCAGTACCATCCTGCATCCCGCATCTCCAGCCTCCTCATTGTTACTGTAACAGTGTGTTTCCTGTCATCACTGATGAGCACAGATCTGCTGCTGTAGGTTCCATTCGCATCTGTCACCATACAGGAGCTCAAGTGTCCACTCCTGCACCATCTCTTCTCACTCTCTCTGACCCAAAACAACACAGACGCACTTACACTTAATGGCCACTTCATTAAATAAATTCTCACACTGCACATGTCCACTTGCTGGTGAACCCTTAGAGACTGGCATGTTTGCAAAATCCCTACTCAAAACGGTTCTGGAGGCAGCTCTGCCTCTGAGGCAGAACAAACACAATTTGACAATAGCCAATTAAAATAGCCAGCAAGTGGAACACTCTGCTCCCCAGAGCTTTATATGTGGATGCATTTAATGAAGGAAATTCTTTTTATATGAGGGGAAAGTGGCTAGCTAACTTTTAAGGCAGCATTTCACAGCTTCTACCCAATATTTTCTTTACTGCTTGCCAGCAAGGTGAGTAACATATTTTCATGTGAGAATGTCACATTAAGGTATGTCTTGAATTCCATTATGTAGGTTTAATTGTCATGTTCAGTAGTTATCATTCTTGACAGTTTCCCTGCACAACATTACTTGATTGGTTATTCTCTGAACCATCTGTGTTTGTTCTGCTTCAAAGGTAGAGCTGCCTCCAGAAGCTTTGTGTGTAGTGATTTTGCATGGGTGTACAGAAGGGTCCTGTCTTGGAAAAGAGAGGGAACTCCTGTATTAAGCTGTACGATGGTAAAATGTTACACATACTCTTAAATTCAGCTCAATTGGTGTCTGAAATATACATTTAAAAATAAATAAAAAGAACCCGCCTCTGCTGTACCAACATCTTTCCAAAGCATTGTGTTTACCGAACCATGACGTTTGTATACTGTTACACTCCCCTCTACTAGTATAAGGTATTAAGTTTTTATTAAGTAGCCAGTGAGTGCAAATATAATAGGAAGGTGTATCCCAATTATTCTCCTAGTCTTCTAACTTAAAACACACCTAAATCATTGCAATATCTTTCCATTTCCCCATGAGTAATAAGACATGTATAATTACCTGTAAAAAAAAAAAATAATAAATATATTTAATAAATTGTATTAAATAATAAATTGTACATACTTCATTGATTATTTATCTACTCTTTGTACTCAGTTCCTTGTTATCCCTTTGCTGCTGTAACCCTGTGAATTTCCCCATTGCGGGACTACGATTATTTTAAATTATCTAACCAGACAACCAAGGCTTGTACCACTATTACGAATGGCCTTGAGTAAAAATGTTGACAGACTGAGGGTCCACAACAATACTGAGTGTAGAATGCAGAGCAGGACTGCACCAGTAGTTCAGCTCCAATCCCAACTGAACATAGATGATGAAGTAAATGAAGGCCTTTAAGAGCCTCTAGATATTAGATCCAAATGTGTTAAATCTACACTCTCCGTGCGGGTATATCTCCATAACCAGTTTTGAGTGTTGGGTAATCTGCAATAAGATCTGAACATAGTTTGGGGGAGTACCTGTGTTTTTCACTGTAGAGGCATTGGACACTGACACTGCCGCCTTCCTCTCCACTGACCATGCTGTTCACCACTGATATACCTGATATACCACAGAAATAGAAAATAGAAAAGAATGAAAACCTGCAGCTAAAAAGGTCCATTGGGTATATGGTTTGACACCCCTGCTTACTCACCATGTATGACACTGATATAAATAGATGCCGTGCTGTCCACACTCCACATGTTCCCAACCTCCACTCCGCACCAGTACCAGCCTGAGTCTCCTTCTTTCAGATCCTGCATGGTGACTGTAAACACATGCTGTGATGGATCATCTGCAATTGTCACTCTTCCCTTTCCAAACGGAGCTGAATTGGGGTCATCTGTACGTGCCAGGGTGCTGCAGAAATCCTTCATTGAGCCTTGACACCAGTATTTCACATTCTGTGTGTACTGAGGGTTGTAATGGCAAGGAACGGTCACTGACTGACCCTCTAACACTGCCAGGTCTCCAATTGTGGTCACAGTTGATAGAGTACCTACAGTGTGAAACAGAGTTGATAAATCCTTGAGCCAATGCAAGTGAAATAACAAGATTGACCATCTAGCTCACCATATTATTCAATTTATAGCGCCATTGTGTCCAGCAGACTGTGTCCAGTAGTTCTGTTTCCTATTAATTTATCAGCTAGAGAAATTCTTCAAAAAGTGAGTGTGATCTTGTATGAGTGTGATGTTTGCAATAAAAGGAGAGTTTTTTTTTCATTGTAAATATAGCAATAGTACAGGAGAGGGACAGCAGCACAGCTGTGATGAAATATTACACTCACCTTCAGCTAGTGTTTGCTTCATCACATCTGTGCTTTTATTTACAATATCACACAACTTCAATTGTTCTATTGCTTTTATACAACCATTCAGAAAATAAATTCATAATGAAGAACTTTATAAACTGAGCCATGAACATCACATTTAATGTTTTAATGTTAGCATTTCTTCTATCGAATTATAGTTCCTTAACTATCTGTTTGTTGCTGCGTCACAGTAACAAACACCACTCACTCACTGCACAGCTGGCAGCTCCTTTTCCAGCTCCTCACTGAGACCAAAACATTAAAGTCTGTTTCCCACTCACCAGATTTGTCTTTATTATTGTGAATTCTTGTTGTGATCTCAGCCTTGGGGAGAAGGAAGTCACATGATTCACTCCCAGAGACAACCTCACTCCCAGAGACATACAGACAATAATTCTGACCACCAAATGTGTATTTATTCACATATAGACACAAACACAATCCCCAAAGGAAACACAAAGTGAACACATCCCTGAGCTACAACAAGCCCTGATCAGATTATCTGTTCCACAGTCTAGTTGACTCTCTCAGGGCAACAAGAAACTGATGAAACTTCAGGTCTACCACATAGTCTCAATACTTTTAGTTTCCTTTTGCTCTTTTACTCAGGTCTTTTGTGATACTAAAGGAGTTTCTCTCAGTAGTAGTTTTCTGTAGTAGTAGTAGTAGTAGTAGTAGTAGTAGTAGTAGTAGTAGTAGTAGTAGCACTAGTAGTGCTGTTCAGCCACAGTGATACAGTGTTTGTGGAAAAAATATGCTGTTTTGGGGAGATAATATCACACTTCTCAACCAATCAGCTTTCACAGCCGGAACTAACTGTTAATATATAAAATGAAACTGAACCAAACCAATACTTTATACTATTTGCAATGTAATTGTTTTCTTTGGTTACTATACTGCCATGTATCACTGATGTGACTGGATGTAACAAAGACATTTTATACCAAATCCTTATAATAATATTATTACATGTAGCAATATCTACACGATTCAGTATTGAATTCCTAGCAATTTCATGTAGTAACTTTGTCCCAGCGAGCTTCTAGAGACATCCCAACAACCTTTTGATCACTGAATCAAAGTTGAAGTTATAGGGTATGTAATATTGATGTATATGCTACAGCTATTTTTACTTCAACTCTTTGATTGTATGTTTCCAGTCCACACCACTGTGAAAAGTTCTGACATCTGCTATTTTATACTACACTGCATCACAGCTAAAAAATGAATTCCTGAGTTTAATCAAAACAAAAAACCATGTTCCTGGAGTATTCCTGTTTAGCATACTGTTTTCCTTGATCTTACACAGCTGATCCAAACAATCAGCCACTAAAAAAAGCCCTTCATGAAATCAGTTTACAACAGGGCGAGAATAAAACACCTACAGCACGTACTCAAGGACCAGAACAAGTGACATTTACTCTTAATATGGTGAAAGTGAATATGATACATTGCTTGCCATTAAATGTTCCTCACACCAGCTACAGTCATTTTTAAAAGGAGCTGAAAGTTCTTGTTTCATTTTCCACAAAAAAAAATAAAAATAAATTACATTAAGCAATTCACATCATGTCGTTTCTTGCCTTGCCCATAGCTTGTTTTGGACATGTTCCCTTTTTGCATATGCTTTTTTTCATAATAGCATGAGAGTCTAAAGATTTGATTTCACAGATGTGTTCTTTATTTTTTTGTGTTTATTCTGAGTAGGGTAGCTGAGCAGGCCCTGCTCCCTCTATAAACTGGAGAAGTGTCAGATGAGCTTTTCAGGTCCATTTTTAAAAAGAAACATTTTATTTTAAATAAATAAATGAAAACAAAACAAGGCATGTTGTAAATATATGGTAATTTCCCTGACAACACTTAATAGCATATTAGGAACACTAACATAATACTAGGAAGAGCCTGCATTTGCTTTCAAAACACCTTTGTGGCATGGATTCCACAAGACATTGGAAATGTTCCTGTGAGATTCTGGTCCATGCTGACATGATTACGTCACACAATTCTTGAAGATTAGGAGATGATGGTAAAGGTTAGGAGATTAGGAGATGAAGGTAAAGGTAGTCATCTACACTGTGGAATTGATCTGGTGACCGGTATGAACCCAAATTGTGTCAAGAAAACAATCCTGACACCATTCCTCATACCACCTCCACCAGCATGAACTGTTGACACGATGCAAGTTGAGTCCATGGATGTATGGTGTGTGTCAGAAATTGATACTGATCAGGAAAGACTACATTTCTATCCAGAGTAGTCGAGTTTCTGTTATTTGTATTACTAATACTAATATTATCAGTAACACGTTTGGCTAAAATTACCCAGGATTGGGTTTTGTCCCATGTTGACTCAGCATAGAGTTGCAAAATCACTCAGGTTGGATTGTTATCAACTCCAAGTTGAGTGTTCAAAGGTTATGGTGTTTAATCTGTTGGTTTTCCATTGTAATATATAAAAGTCATCAAACAACTTTGCAGAAAACCAGGGGGAAAGCTCCAGAAACAGGCTTGTAGCAACATCTACATTCACAATAATGAAAAAGCTTTGAAAATCAAGCCCTGTGGGGAAATGAGTCACAATGAAGGCTTTGTGAATGAATAGTCCCACATGAAACACTGGCCAGAGTCTAGTCACTGATCTTCTAATCAGTTGCACAGACACAGCCGTCACCAGTAATAAAAGGGATAGATTTATTCCTCTTTCTGGCCGAGTTTTCATAGTTGGAATGGTTTCGTAATGAGTGTGCCCCTGAGCTCCACAAACACTGCTGTGAGAAAGTTACTGACGTGCACTGAATGCTCAAGTTTAACATCTGTTCCTAAAAGTCATAGATGATATAATCTCACCTGGAAGTGGATGAAGAAGGAAAACAAAAAGAACGATGAGTGGAGTCATTCTAAAATGCAGTCAGAGACCTACTCTGTTGTCCTCTCCCAAACGCAGCTGTTGGGAGAATTCCTTCTGCAATCACTTTCACTTCCCTTCTGCACTGAACAGTTCCAGATGTGCCTTCTTTAACTCTCTGTGTCCCAGAACACAAACATCATTGCATTTACTGTCCATAAGCACTGAAAATGAATGTATCAATATCTTCACATTCATGTTACATTCTTATTAACACAATAACATTTACATTACTAATCAAGTCATTAACAAGCACTTTTAGAGCTGCTAGGGGTGTTAAAGCTAAAATGTTCAGGGCATTGGTGCCTCTAGGAACATGGTTGAGAAACACTTGACCAGAGGGATATAAAGCCCCCCAGGTGGATACTTTTGGGATGAAATAGGGAGTACCAACACTCATCACTGAATGCAATCATCACCGCAAGTCACTCCAAAAGCAGTTTTGAAATACTCTTCACTTTAGAAGGGACATTGAATGAACAGTTGTCTCAGCACCTCTTCACATACTATTCACATACACTGGCCAGCCACCACTGAAACCTTTAAGAGGTGTACTGAAAAATGTCTGGTTACAATAGCTCCTATCAAAGCAAGTGAACAGTCAGTTTTTGAAGGTGTTGTCTGTGTTAAAAGCAGGAAAATAGGCAAGCATAAAAATCTGAGCCTGTTTAACAAGGCCCAAATTGTAATGGCTAGTTTACTGGGTCAGAGAGTATTTACAAAGCAGCAGCAGCCAGTTGCACCAGCTGAACATAAGTTAGATAATAGAGTTGGGTGTAAAGTCTATCCTCAACCATATGTTTAGCATAGTTAGTTTAAAACTAGCAGTGTGCAGATTTTTAATTAAGCAACTTAATTAATAGTGCTGTTGCATAAATTACCATGTTTAACTCTGCAGCCAATCAGCCAATTTTTATAAACATAAAAATTAAGTATTATATATATATATATATATATATATATATATATATATATATATATATATATATTCATTATCTTGAGCATATTTTATTATTTAAAAAATCAGATATCGAAGCAATTTCCAACATAATTACCATTGTAGCTAACATTAACTCACTGAATAAAAGAAATGTTGGCAGCTACTCTATTAAGGATTTTGATGCTAATAATCTCCAATCCCTATGTTACCCTCAGCTTATATTTACAGTGCTCAGCATAAATGATTACAGTCTGTTTGAAAAGTAAAATTTTAATCAAAAAATTTTAATCTCACTGAACGCAAGAACTATTTCAAATCCTGGGTCATGCTGTTTTCCATCAGTAGTCACAATCTAAGAGAGCAAAATTGGTTGTTTGGGTAGGTAGATGGCAGTCTCTCCCCACATCACACAGAGTGCAATGCTGGCCAGCACAGGTGCCTGTTGTATCAGGGAAAAAGAAGTTGATTCTGAAATGAAATGTTTTCTGACAAATCTGTTGGGGTGCATTCATTTATGCTGAGCACTGTAGCAAGCTAGGTAGTTATCAAATTGTTCATTCCAGACAGTTGAGACCAATATGAAATTTTTTTATTTTCCAAAATAATCATGGTAAAAATGCTCTTAATGCACTCACTGTTTCACTATCCTGTAGCAAAATATCTTAGTAGCAGATATATTTGGGAATTCTATCTAGCTAAGAGCTCCATTTCTGTCTGTGTTGTGCTGTAAATCTGCATCTAGCCATCAAAACAGAAGACTGATCAGAAATAAAGTCGTCAAACTGATCTAAAGAACATAACCTATAACAGTGAATCCTTTGCTAACACAAACTAAAGTACCTGTAAATTGATTTCTTACAGCAGAGGTTTCTCCTACTGTGAGGTACAACAGTTAGGTACAACTGTAAGTTTACACATACTGTTAGGTAGTCTGTGAAATCATTCATGCAATTCAGAGAACAATAAAACACTGTTACACAAGACAATCATTCTTAATCATTTTATTCCTGTTTCAGTAACTGGGCAATTTTAGAAAAGTAGAAAAGCCAGACAGACAAACGGCGGTTCGAAGAAATAATCCTCATCATCTTTTTTTATATATTGATGAATCACAATAGACATTTAAACAAATCTGCAGTTGAATGGAATTGGTTGAGGTTCACTGCCAGATGTTGGTCAGGAAAGCATCCACTTCAAGTCTTCATGTCTAAAACAGTTAAACAATTACTGGTCAGAGAGGCATTTTCATGTAGTACATGAAAAATCAATTTTATCAGGTAATGTAAGAGAAGATGGTAAACCAGCAAAATTCTTTACTATAAAAAATAACCTACATTTTTTTAAGTATTTGAGTTCAATTTAACTAATTAAATTACCTGTTACCCTTTAAGTCTGCTCAAGTAACTGGTTCTTATTTGCTTATTATTGGGTAGCTGGTTTGTCTTAATGACTAGATTTTATGCATATGTGCATTTCAAGAAAAAATTTCAATATCATTTTAATCAAAGGACAAACAAGTTTCTTTTTGTGTTTTACTTCACTGGTGTTTCTGAAAGAATATGAGAATGTTCATTTTAGGGCTGCACAACACTGGAAAAAACCTACAATATTTCATCACATCAGAAGGGGGTTTTCGTAGGATCCTGCAAAAAAATCTAACCTAAAACAGTGCAAACTTACACACCACACATTGTATTTCTTTTGATAGCCTGGTAGAGTATCTGAATAAAATGTGCATTACCATTATTCGGGCCAGACCTGAACAGCATTCAAATAGTGCAAAAAATTCTAATCCACAGAGTAAAAACACAGCACCTGCAAAAGTAGCACCTGATAATTAGAGGGTCTTCACTCAGCCAATAAAATTAACCACCACCAGATGGAGAACAGTATGGGCAAACAGGAAGTCTGCAAAGGCCCTCTCTGGTGACACAGATATAAACTCTCCTTTGTTCTGAGGGTTGATCTGGATCCGCAGGCACACTGTAGGAGAGAGTGCAATTATGCAGGGGTTAGACTGTGCACTTCTTTGGGTCATCACTTAATACACATTTGTATACATACATGTGGAAATAGCCAACTGTTCAGTTACTTCCTAGACCTGTAAAATGATAGATTCTAGCTGCTAGATACAGTGCCCACTGTGAACATGAACATAAAAGACTACAGAAAAAAATGACCTGCTTGACCTTACACTGACATCCTGAGAAATAAAAACCAAACCAGTAGTGGATTACTGAGGAAGTAGTGATTTCAATACTATACTAGTAACATAAAGTGAGCAGGGAGTGTGGCTTACGCCAGTTACAATCTGTAAAAGCTGCAATTTCTGGAGACCAGTAGGCAAAACTTGAATGTTCCCCAGTGCTTTATATGTGGATGAAAGCTGTGCAATTCAGTTTGAGATTTTAGTCTCTGTTTTTAAGAAATGATTTGATGGTAGTTCATTTTGAATACGCTAGTTAGCAAGCTTCTAAGACCACATTCCCCAGCTTCTATCCAGTCTTTTCTACATACAAACATGGATGTTTATGAAACTGATCAGACTGATCCTTTTGCACACTACTACCTTCAACCACACACCATAGTTGGTTTATGAAATACAGAACAGTTACCCTTATATTACAAATTGTTTCTTAAAGACAAACAGATTGAACTGCACACCTTTTATCCACATACAGACCTCTGAGGAGCACATGTCTAAAGCTCTGTCTAGTTGTTCTTTTAACTGTTTCTTCTCTGATCTGCTGCCTCCACAAACATTTAGAGAACAATCAAATCGAGTCTTGGTGACAGAATCTGAGACGTGCACTGATACACCCTTCTGACAATGAAAGCTACCCTACCCTCTGCTGCGCCCTGATCCACAGACAGGACCGATTGGCTTGTGTCTGATTCTGTTTCATATAATTTTCAACAGAACTGGCAAAACAAGCATATCGTAACTGTCACCTGCGAGAATGAAAGAGCCCACAGAGGAGATGAATCCGGACAGAAAGCTGTTAAAGGGGAAAGTTCCGACCAGTAAACAGTAGAGGAACTGAAATGCTCCGGTCAATAAAATATACAGCAGATAGGCGTCTATCACTTTCAGCCTGCTCGACGTTCTGTTCTTATACTCCTCCAGAAACCGGGATATGACGGCGAAGACCGAATCAGACATTTTGCGGCTGGATTTACAACAATAAACCGAAAAAACGAAGGTGAAAATCAGCCAAATCAATGACGTGTAGCCACTACAGGCAGGCGTATCGCTACAGAGCGTCCGTGCTGAAACA
Source organism: Acestrorhynchus altus (assembly GCA_034509495.1). Lineage (NCBI taxonomy): Eukaryota > Metazoa > Chordata > Actinopteri > Characiformes > Acestrorhynchidae > Acestrorhynchus > Acestrorhynchus altus. Next base: position 14,110,140 of record CM067502.1, on the reverse strand, counting down.
TTCGCTCATTTTAGTTCCGACTTCCTCAGATTTTTTATTTTCTCATTAAAATATCGGTTTTACTGAAATAAATCAGTAAAACACTTATTTCTAAACAGTGCTTCATAGACTGAATGCATTTGTTCGAACAAATGTCTAAATAATTACAAACGTAATTTTATTTAAATACGACCGCCTTACATGCTTTTTCTTGATAGTACTGAAGACTTAATTTTATTATTATTATTATTATTATTATTATTATTATTATTATTGTTATTATTATTATTATTATTATTATTATTATTATTAATAATAATAATAATAATAATAATACAAGACAACATAATTATTATTAGTTATTATTATAACAACGACAACAATATAAATAAAAACAAATAATTAACCACAATTATCATTTAAACAACGACAATTATAAGAAAAACACAATCAACAACAATAATAATGAAAATACACCAACAACAACGTCAACAATAAAAAAAACATCAACAACAATAATAATTACAATGAAGACAGCAATAAAAATAAAAACACTAACAATAACAATAAAAAACACAATCAACAATAACAATTAAATTTAAAAAATCAATAATTACAAAGACAATAATAAAAAATAAAAACATCATGATCATCAACAACACCAATAAATAGAAATACAAATAGATGCAATTCTGGGACATGTCATTTTCAGAAATTCTCAGTGAGATAGTGGGATATATCAACAATGGTCAGGAGGCTGAATACAGGACACTAATTTGTTTACTGGTGTAAATTGAACCAAACTGCACTCATTGCAGTAAATTGCAGCTCAATATCAGTAAGACTAGGAGATGGTGTTGGACTTCAGGAAACTTAGACCTTTGATTGATGGACCTCACCATTGATGGAGAGGAAGTGGAGGTGGTGGGTACATACAGGTATCTGCGTGTGTACTTTGATGACAGTCTGGACTGGCGTGCAAACACGTGCAGTTTTCTAGAAAGGACAGAGTCGTTTGTACGTTGTTAGGAAGCAGAGGTCCTATGGGGTGTGCACTAAACTTCTGTGGACATTCTACCAGTCTGTGGTTGCTAGTGCAATATTCTGTGATGTTGTTTGCTCGGGCAATGGTATCAACAAATGTGATAAAAAAAAAGTCTTGCTCTGTGGTTGTAGCAGAAAAATGGATTCTCCATAAACTACTTGTCATTATGGACAATATCTCACACCCCCTGCACACTATAGTGGAGAAACAGACGAGCACATTCAGGGATCAGCTAATCCAGCTGTGCTATGCCAAAGAGGGCCATGTCAGGTCTCTTCCTGTACAATATAAATACAATATACAATTTAGAATGTACAATATAAAACAAAAATAAAAATTTAAATGTCAACAATGACAATGTCAACAATACAAATAAAAACACAATTAACAAGAAAAATAACGACAATAAAAATAAAAACACCATTAATAACAATAACATCAACAACAATAAAAATTAAAATGTCAACAATGACAACAATAAAAAAACACAATCAGCACATCGACAATAAAAATTTAAATGTCAACCATAACAACAACGTCAACAATATAAACACCAACATCAATAACAACTATAATACTACTACTACTACTACTACTACTACTAATAATAATAATAATAATAATAATAATAATAATAATAATAATAATAATAATAATAATTAAAACATCTATAATAATGTATTTATTATTAAACTCAACCCTGTGACAAAGAGTCCTGAGGCTGAACACACACAGGACATACAGTACATGCCTTTGGAGCTTTAGTGACTCCTGGTTCACCTAGTGCACTTCTTATGAGTGCACTACTTAAGAAGCAGGGAGCCATTTGAGATTGGCTCAACTGTTCTGGGACGTGAATGAATTAAAGACAGCGTCCTCTGTTGCACTGACTTGGACTCGATGGTGGATAATGATCTGGTTTTGTACAGAAGTCTGTTGTTGTGGAACTATGATATAACTCAGTGTTTAGGGCTAAAATGGTGAAATGGTGAGAATATTTCCCTGAGCCATCGCCAGGAGAGGACCTGTCCTTTAGCCCCGCCCCTTGTAAGTCAGCTGACTGTAATGTTTACGTTACAAAACAAGGTCCTCGTGCTGAACTTACTTTAATACGTAACGTTTCCTTTGCTCACAGCTGGGCACGCAGAGGTGATTATTAAGGCCTTGCTGGGTGTTAGGTGTGCCATGCTCGTTACTAACCTGTTCTTTCAGCGTCACAATGCAAGACGAGGGTGAACTGGAGTAAGTAGATGGTTATTCATCCTCATTAACACACCTGTCGTTACCAACGAGCTTTGTCAGACACTCAGTTCCAGTATGAATCATTTACCTTATGAATATAAGAGTTATAGTTATACAGTGTTGCTGAAAGGTGTCGTTGTTGGTTAGTTGTTTATGTAAACAGTAGCTGTATGTTTGTGCTGAGTCATGCAGTAATGTTGGATTATGTGGTGCTGCAGGTTTGGGTCTGGTGTTTAATGCTTCTACTCATATCACAGTGCAGGTATTTTGTGGGTATTTGTTCTGTAAAATTAGTAAAACCAACATCTAAGCAAATAAAAAAATATATAGAAATGCATTTTTGTGTGTGTGTGTGTGTGTGTGATGTTTTGTCATATTTATTACTGTGGTTGCCGTCAGTGGAGTTACAATTACTACATCAGCTGCTAATGATTAGAACATGGAGAGGATTTTGGAGGAACTGCAGACATTAGTCAGGTTTGTTCTTGATTGTTAGAGTGCTATCATCATGGTGACTAATGGAGAGTCCTCTGAGGTCTTCAGAAAGAAGCTTGTAGATGAGTATGAGTTTGAGAATGGATTGAGAAAGATTTCAAAACAGTTATAAATCATTATTTACTGCCTGTTAGTAACATATATGTTTCTTATGTCATAAATGTGTATGTAGGATAATTGTGTAAATAGTCTGTACTATCTGATTTGCCTTAATTATTCACCTTAATGGGGATAAACATGTAGGGGTGCTTTTTCATAACACTTACAGGGATTTTTCTTTTTGAAAGCATTTCTCTTAAAGGTAGATTTCCTTACTGCTGTCTGACAGGTCTCTGTATAAAATCACTGCGGTCCTATGAAAACCACGTATAACAATTTTTGTCCTTTTTTGTGGTTCATGCTCTAAACTGTCTAAGTAATTCTGCATTGCTAGGCCAATAGAAATGATTACTGTTAATTACTATTGTTTAACAAGAACTTCCATTCAAAGTCAGGAATGTTTTTGCCGTCTCTTGTGAAGAGAGTATCTCCCCATTTTGGAGATACTTGTTTTTCACTGGACAGCGACAATAAACTGTATTATATACTCTACTAGCAAATATTCCATTTATAACTGATGGAATGGGCCGTAATGAAGAATATGATGTAACATTTTGAAAGTGCCTATTGACAGCAGAGCATGGCCTGTAACATTCCCCAAATATCTTGATGTTGAATCTATTATCAAAACTCTTATCTTATCAAGCCTCTGACCTGAGCTTGGACTGCTGCATTTGGTGGTCAGAGTTTGAGTGAGTCTGTTTAAATAAAGGTGTGTTTGTGTTTCTTTAGAGCATGACTCAGAATGAGTGTGCACCTTTTACCTTTTACCTGACTAACCTGACTGACCTGTGGCCTACTTACAGCCTGCTTACATCATGCATTTAACATGCATTTTTCTTGTTTAGGCCAAACTCTGGGTTCTGGTCTTGGTGGCCGTCTTGGCGACCGACTTCTATGTCTCTTTTAAAGACTGCTGAGGCCAAGATTCTTGCATGTAAGTTCCAGAAACAAAATCACTACAGATATAAAAGCAAATCTACTCTTTAAATTGATAGAGAAAAGTTCATAGAGAAAGGTTTGGGATTTAGGTAGGACTGGACAATAAGTTGAATAAGAAATGCTAAGTTGCCAGTTGTTAACAACATGCTATTCTATGCCTATCTGATTGGCAAATGACACTCGGGCACTAGAATACTCACCTGCTACTTTCAAAAAAAAGGGTTTTTTCTGTAGGTAGAATTTGGCTCAAAATATAAGTGTTTAAATGTAGCTTAAGGGGAACAAATTCAAACACATATTCTAATACAGTTATTATGTTATTCTATTAAACCAGAAATATGAATGTATAGTATAGTCTGGAGAGTGACCCAGCAAACATACAACATCAGAAAGATGTTCAAATCATGTCTGTATAACATTGGTTGGTCCAGACCCACCTTTGGATGTCTCTGGACATGCAAGATGGGTTCACTGTCTGCATATCTGATTAGGACCTCTCTTGGACGTCAGTGGATGTACAAGATCTGTTTGTCATCATTAATAGGTGTTTACATTACTTTTTAAAAAGACATTGCAAAAACTTTTATTCTGAATTCTCTGTGGATGTCATTTAAATGTTGACATCGACTTCTCGTGTACGTGTCTTTGTATACAGTGCATCCGGAAAGTGTTCACAGCACTTTTTTCCTCATTCTTTCCCTCATGACATTTTAATTCTACACACAGTACCCCATGATGACGAAATGAAAAATAAATGGTTGAAATCTTTGCAAATTTATTAAAAATAAACCACAGAAATATAACATCTACATAAGGATTCGCAGCCTTTGCCATGACACTTAAAATTGAGCTTAGGTGCATCTTGTTTCCACTCATCATGTTTCTACAACTTGATTGGACACCTGTGGTAAATTCAGTTGATTGGACATGATTTGGAAAGGGACACACCTGTTTATATAAGGTCCCATAATAGACCATGCATGTCAGATTACAAACCAAGCCATGAAGTCTAAGGAATTGTCTGTAGACCTCAGAGACAGGATTGTATCAAGACACATCAGTTCTGCTGCATTGAAGGTCCCAGTGAGCACAGTGGCTTCCACCATCCATAAATAGAGGTTTGGAACCACCAGGACTCTTCCTAGAGCTGGCAACTCCAAACTGAATGATCATGTTAGGAGGGCCTTAGTCTGGTAGGTGACCAAGATCCCAATGATCACTCAGCTCCAACATTGCTCTGTGGAGGGAGGAGAACCTTAGAGAAGGACAACCATTTCTACAGCATTCCACCAACCAGGCCTGGACTGAATGCCAAGCATGTCTGGAGGAAACCAGGCATTGCTCATCACCTAGCCAATACCATTCCTGTAGTGAAGAATGGTGGTAGCTGATGCATGCTGTAATGTGCAAACAGTGAAGTGCTGTGAATATTTTCTGGATACACTGTATTTTAAAATTTTAACTTTGTTTTCATATTGGCAGATATATGTCTGTTCAGTCATAACCTGTTCATGATAAACCTTTTGCACTTTTAAGGTATTAAAAATGAAGTGTGGTCACGATTTGTGACGCTGCCAAATCAAAACAGAATTTGGACCCTGACGGTAACTAACAAAACTGCATTCAAGCCTTCAGACCAAGGTAAATTCTCTTACCCTAACTGTTTGTATTCAGTAATGTTGGTACTATCTTTAAAGAATGTATGGAGATTGCCATCTTTATTTCCCCTTAAAGTGTTTTTCGGTCTGTTACTAGAGTTGTACAGATATGATAGTGGCCTTCCTGCATTGACGTTTATAACACAGTATTATAACAAATATCATAACTTAAAACTTAAAAATAAACATAAATCTATTTAGTGAAGCATGTTTCTGGATAACCACCCCTTTCATTCTCCAGGTTCTCAGACCCCTATTGTCATGGTCCATGGGTTTGGAGGAGGAGTCGGACTATGGATCAGAAACCTGGATGCTTTGAGTCGCTGGCGGCCTGTTTATGCCTTCGACCTGCTGGGTTTTGGCCGCAGCTCCCGTCCCTCTTTCGCTACAGATGCTGCGTTGGCTGAGGAGCAGTTTGTCAGCTCCATAGAGCAGTGGAGGCAGACTCTGGGGTTAGAGCGCATGATCCTGTTGGGCCACAGTCTTGGGGGTTACCTGGCAACATCATATTCCATTCAGTACCCTGAAAGGTAAACGTTAATTCCAGTAATGGAGTGCTGAATGTCCTCTGTGCTTCATACTTAAATGAGATGTTGCATTGTTTATTTGTAGGAAACAGATTAAAAAAATCAGAACATGCAGACATAATGAATCCATCAAAACTCCAGCCAAACATTCGTATAATACACCATGCACATTGTAGCCACACCCACTGGGCCTGTTGAGGTTGCAATGAGACACTACCAAACACTTAGACTATTCATATTGGATTGAACCCTTGGACCCCTTTCAACACACTGCCTGTGATTTATATTATATTACCTGCTCTTCATAATAATATAGACCACTTTTTCAGGCCAGTGGTGTCCCATGAATATAAGACTTGCATTTCTGTCCTCAGAGTCAGTCACCTCATACTAGTGGATCCCTGGGGCTTCCCAGAGAGACCCCAACCTCAGCCTGAAGGGTCTTCAAGTCAGGGTTCAGAGGTAAAGAGGCCAGGACCACCTCGCTGGGTGAAAGCAGTGGCATCTATAGTCACCCTCTTCAATCCTCTGGCCATCATTAGAGCAGCAGGACCTTGGGGTAAGAAGCAGTGAAACCAAGAAAGAGAGCACATATTGAATATTGTATATACCTTCAAATTAAGTAATTACTTAAAAAAAAAATAATCGTAAGAATTATTTTATTTGTAAAATAATAATGTTGGAGGTGTTGTCTCCTAACAATTCAAAAATTAAACAGGTATGGGCATTTCCAAGCCATCCCCTGAGGTTATGATGCTTTATAATCAATGTACATACTGATATCCCATGACATTTGGCATGTGAGTGGACATATAGTGCCTTGAAAAAGTATTCATACCTCATGAACTATTCCACATTTTTTTCACATTACACCAACACCTGTAAAAGTATTTTATTGGGATTTTATGTGATAGCCTGACACAACGTATCAAGTATTTGTGAAGTGAAAAGAAAATCTGTGTCATAAAAATAATTTGTATTCAGCCCTCTGTACTCTGATACCCCTAAATAAAATCCATTGTGATGAACTGCCTCCAGAAGTCACCTAATCAGTAAGTAGGGTCCATCTGTGTGTAATAATTATAGTGAGTGTAATTACAGCTGTTCTATAAAGGCCTCAGAGGTTTGTTAATGAACATTAATGGGCACATCATCATGGAAACCCAGGAAAACACCAGACAGGTCAGGGTGAAGTTGTGGAGAAGTGTAAAGCAGGGTTAGGTTATGAAAAATATGCCTAAAAATATCTCAAAGAGCATTATTCAGTCCATTACCCAAAAATGGAAGGAGTATAGCACAGCTACAAACATACCAAGACATGGCTGTCCACCTAAACTGACAGCCCAGGCAGGGAAAGGAAGAAGAAAGACATTTTTGGAGGCAAGCCACAAGAAGCCCATTTGCAGTTTGCCACAAGCCTTGTAGAGGACACAGCGAATATGTGGAAGAAGATGCTCTGGTCAGATGAAATCCAAAATGTAATTATGATTTTGCAGATGATGCTGCAGTTCTAGCATAAACTGTTATTTATGCTGTGTCAGGGTTATGCTCATGTTTCTCTCAAAGAAAATCTAAAATCTTTTAAAAAATTTGCTTGTACTTTAAGTACATTTAGGTGTCTGTACATACTTTTACTTTTTAAACGTTTATTTAAGAGTATTATGTAATGTGCCCTTTCTGATAATAAACCCGTCAATTGTTAACATTTTCTTTCTTACCTTTAAAGGTCCAGGGCTGGTGAATCGATTCCGGCCTGATTTCAAGAGCAAGTTTGAGGACCTTTTTGATGACAACACTATGACTGAATATCTGTATCACTGTAATGCTCAGACACCCAGGTAATGGCACATCACCACTGGAGTTTACAAAGATGAATGTAGTTAGTGTTGGAAGAGGTTTGTTTTTGTACAAATGTGTAGAATTAATTTCTACCCCTCTGTCTGTGTGTGCATGTTTCTCAGTGGTGAGGTGGGTTTCAGGGCCATGTCTGAGTCTCTGGGCTGGGCAAAGAGGCCCATGCTTCAGCGGATCAACCTACTGCCCCCTTCTATGCCCGTCACTATGCTGTATGGAGCACGCTCTTGGGTGGACAGCTCCTCTGGCAAACATGCAGTCCAGATCAGAGGCGAGAACTCCACCAGAGTAGTGGTGAGTGATCCAGAAAGGTTGCATCCAAGAGTACACAAAAGAAGAATCCTTTAATTGATAAATTACATCAAGACCCTCTAAAAATTCACATTTTAGAAATTTAATAATAGGAAAAGGTGTTTGGTCTGTCCTTGGTATAAAGGAAACAGGTGTTTCCGAATAATAAGTTAAAGCACAAGATCAATGAGAATATTAATCCTGTGTTTTTACTGTATAGTTTTATTTTATGGTTGGAGACAGAATATCTGCGAAAGAAATGATGAAATGATGCATTTAGTTTTTTCTCTTGCTAATTTCCACAGTTGATTGATGATGCCTCTCATCATGTGTATGCAGACCAGCCCAAGGAGTTCAACCAAGTAGTGGAGAACATCTGCAATACCGTGGACTGAAAGTGTAATGATAAACAATTGTGTGTGTGTGTGTGTGTGTGTGTGTGTGTCACTGGTGGCCATTTCGGCTCCAGGAAGTTAAATTTCCTGGACCCCAAATGTCTATCTCTGATGTAAGTATGTGTTTCAGTAAAATAGAAAACATTTGCCACAAGACAATGCAGGGCCTTGATCTCTAATTACTATGGACACTTTATATCTCCTCACTGTCATTCTGCCTTAGTGAACTGTACCGAATATACAGGAACATTTCATTTTCAACGGCTGCAACCTTTTGTCAGCATTATCCAGCTCCATAATGTATTTTTACTGGCATGTTTACATCTTTGTCATTTGTTGCATTAGAAATCTGAGCATCAAAGGCCACTAAATATTTTATTTTATAACAGATCTGATAATATATATTTCAACAAAATGTTGGTTATGCAATCTGCAGATACACACATGCTACCTGTTAAGCTTATATTTAAGTTATTTTAGAAGTCATAAATGTTTTTATAATATAACATCAATACAGATTTATATGTCTTTGCCTCTTTTCTGTGCCTTTAATTGTAGTGATTTCATATTCCACCAGTGGGCAGCAGGTGCAATTTTCTCCACCCTTTTCTCCACCCTTAGGGTGAAGATCTTTGCCTCTTTACACAAGTGGTCACCCTCCTCCTGGAGAACTACCTTGCTGCAGACTTTATATTCAACCCTAATCCACCCCACCTGATCCAACTAATTACTACCTTCAGAAGTTCTGGATTGGCTGAATGGGGTGTGTTATGTTTCAGTTGGAGTAGAAATGTGCAGGAAGTTAGTTCTCCAGGAGCTAACTGTACCATCCAACAACAAATAGAAAGGCAGTTGTGTAACATTTCAGAGTTGGAAAAAAGCACTGGGTAAGAAAACCTCATGTAAAATACAACTGGGTTTCACATTTGGAAATGAACATAACCATTAGGCAAAATTTTGAAGTGCAAAGGGCAATTGGGAAATTTTAAATAACTGGATACAGAGAAGACCCTTGGGTAACTCATGTAGAAACGGGGAGGACTAAGCTAAAGGCAGCTGGGAATTATAGCTGGAAAAGGTGATTTGGTAACAAATCTGTAAATGAAAGTGACATTTAGGAATTTAGGAAATACAAAGCAGTTTAACAATGGAAATTATATTTCCATTTGAAAATTGAAAAGGCAGTTGGGAAATATTTGGAAGTTCAAAAGATAATTGGGAAATACAATTAAATATGGACAAGGCAATCAAGAAATAGAATGGATATGGAAAAGGCTGCTGGATAAGACATTTAGAACAAGAATAAGATTGAAAAACTTGGAAATGTGCTTGCTTATCACTTTTGAATGCGAGATGGAAAGCACAGAGTATGGAACTATGACCCAAAATAATGGGTAATGCTTAGTTTACCATTTGTCAATTGCCTATTCCAATGCTTATCAATTCTGATCCTGGAATACCACTGCCTGCTTGTTTTCCTGCTGTAGCACATCAAATTCACCTGCGCAATGGATACATCAGCTAGTTCATTAGTTGAATAAGGTGTGCTGGAATTAGGGGGAACTAAAACCTGCAGTGATACCTTAGGACCAGGATGGAGAACCACTGACCTTTTCCATTTCCAGTTCTATTTGTCATATTATTGTACTGTTGATTGTAAATAATAGATGGCAATCACACTATAAACACTGCAGCTGTTCTGTCTCCTCGGGGCAAGGGATCATTTCAGGAGATTTCACCTTAACACTTCTTTACACATAACATGCAAAGATGTAGTATAAATGCAAATGGAGGGAATTTGGGAAAATTTGAATGTGCAAAACCAATAAGGAAATGCAACACAGTATAACACTGGAAATGATAAATGCACTTTGGTGTCACAGGGCAGCTGGGAAATATTTGGCAGTTTAAAATAAAATTGGGAAATCTAATTCAATTAAAGTAAATATAAACATAAACATGCATGTAGAATTTGTCCTCCACATTTCACCCATCCATGCAGTACAACACACATACACACTAGTGAATTCACACACTAGGGGCTTGTGAGCGCACATACCCAGAGCTGTGGGCAGCCTTACCCATGGTGCCCAGGGAAAAGGGGGGAGTTAAGTGCCTTGCTCAAGGGCACATCAGTCATGTCCTGCCAGATCAGGGAATGAATCTGGCAACTTTCAGGAAAGCTGGTTCCCTAACCATCGGGCCATGGTGGCCTATGGCCTATGGACAAGCCAATTAGGAAATAGAAGTGGATATTTAAAAGGCTGTTGGATAAAACATTTAGAACAAGAGTAAGACAGGTGGGGAAACAAGGAAATGGAAAAGGTGCGGGTTACTGAAACCTCTTGCCTGGCCCAAAATGTGTGTTTATTCATATGAAAGAAATACAAAAATGAACAGTCATACATTTAAATACTGTTTTATTAACAATAAAATAACATTTATTTGAAGAAGAAAAAATATGTTGATAAATAATGTCAAGGAGTACATAAATTGCATCTGATGAAGCTTTCCTTCATGTAGGTTTCACAATAAAAAACAAGGTTAATAGCCAGTGTATTAGCCAGAGAAAGAAAGGGCAGTAAATTATGGTTACTGGCTCTTTAAAGCTAGCAAAATATTACCTAAAATTGTATAAGGGCACTCAAAATAATAGTATATCTTAACTTTGACTTTTCCTTTTCTTAGGCACAGTGAATGCAGAAATCAGAATTGTCCTGTGCTTTTTTCACTTCCTATTTTACTCACATAGTGTTAAAAGACTAAAGATAACATCAATATATTTTAATGTTGCTCACAGAAACCCAGAGTTTACATTTTTGTTCTTTTTTACATGTTGACATAATTTCAACCTGTGTCCAAATTTCATGATGAACAGACCAACAGAAATGGCTTTTTACATTTTCTTCCGTTAGTTTAGGTTTTTCTTCTCCTGTACAGTTAAATACTTTTAAAAAAGGTCAATAGACGTTTGCAGATGAAGTTCTGCTCTTTCGTAAACATGCAAGACTGTTCATGTAAACTTTCATTATAATGATCATTATAAAGAGGTATTTTAGACTTAACTACTGCTAGTATGTGTGCATATCCACCAACAGCACATTGCCCTTTCCAAAACAGCTTCAGTGCTAAAGGTCTAATATGGCTCAGATGATAATGAATCCAGGAAAAGTTGTCAGTGTAGGAATTCGGATCTTGTTTTCTTAATACAGTCATTATAGACTCACCCAGCACTTTATTAGAACCACTATATGTACTAATACTGAGTAGGGCCTGTGGCAGGGATTCCACAAAATATTAGAAACTTTCTTTTCATTCTGGTCCATGTTGACACAGGGACCCCACGGGGAACAGTCCTGGTCTCGTTCCTCTTCACCCTCTACACTGTGGACTTCACCCACAACTCCTCAACCTGTCCCCTCCAAAACTTCTCTGATGTGTCTGCCATCATTGGCTACATCTCAGATGCCGATGAAAGGGAATACAGAGAAGGTATAAGGGATTTTGTTGACTTGTGCCAGAACTGCCTCCAGATCAACTAGTGGTGGACTTCCACTTCTCCTCACCTACTCCAGTGTTCATCTAAACAATAAATTGGACTGATCTGACAACACACACGCTCTGCATAAGAAAGGCCAGAGCCGACTCCACCTGCTGAGGAGCTTCCGGTCCTTTGGCATACAGGGTGGACTTCTCCACTCTTTTTATGACTCTGGGCTGGCATCATCCATCTTCTATGCCATTGTCTGCTGGGGAGGTGGCATTAAAGCAGTGGACTGGAAGAAACTGGAGACACTTATCAGGAAGGCAAGTTCTGTCCTGGGCTGATCCTCCCAAGCAGAGACTCTCTGTCATAAATAAACTATCAGCCCACACCCCACTCTTATCATAGTGTACTCTAACACAAACATACCACATGGACCAATATATTATCCTACCTCTAATTAATGTGCAATATCTGCTGCTGACAGAATGGTGTAGTGCAATACATGCACAAGTTCTGTAATTACTACTGTGCAGTATCTACCATTTCTGTGCATACCTAATCATTACCTGTTCAGAAGTGTGCAATATCTATATACTTTGCATGTGTAAACTGTAAATATGTATAGTTTCTTAATTCTACTCTGCAAATAGACACCCTATTTATTTATTTATATAGTATATCTTATTGTATTATGTATAATGCACATCTTATATTATGATTGAATCATGCAATCCCTGCTGATTTTTTTGGAGCATCCTCATGCTTTGAATATCCCATTCTAACACATTCCCAAAGACTTCTATTTGATTTGGGTGATTTAGGTCAGTGTGATGGCCACACTAACACTAGACCAAGGCCATTTTCATGAAGCCAGTTTAATAGGCCTTTGCTCTGAGAAATGATGCATTGTCATGCTGGAAGTAGTTCTTAGAAGATGGGTCAATTGTGGATATAAAGGGATGCACATTGCAAGCAACAGTATTTGAATAGGGCCCAAACTGTCTTGACTGAAATCATATGCCATACCATTACACCAGTCCAGCCTGGACTGTCGAGACACAGGTTGGGTCAATGGATTCATGCTGTTGGCACCAAGTTCTGACCCTACCATCTGTATGCTCAGCAGAAATCAAGAATCATCTGAGCATCAGGCTACGTTTTTCCAGTCAAACATTCCAGTTTTGGTGAGCCCACTGCATCCTCAGCTTTCTGTTCTTGACTAACAAAAGTGGAATCTGAAATGGTCTTCTGCTATTGTAGCCCATCTGCCCATTCTGTGATGCTTTAGGTGTACAAGTGTTCCTATTAAAGTGCTTGGTGGGTGTAGTTCAGTAATCTTATGCAAATGTTTCCTCATATTCCAGATACTATTGCATTTTTTCTATATTGCCTAACGATTATCATTAAACAGTCCTACCAGACTGAAAATTCTATCCTATTCTATATAGCACCAACCAATTTGTGAGGGTGAGCACTACTGCCTAGTACTTGGCAATAGACACAGCCTTATTAGCCAGCTCAATTACACAATTTAGAGTTGCCAATTTATGAAGTACACACAGCATTTTATCAAAAAGATACCATAGAGATGAAGGTTGTTCCTGTTCAATTTTTCAGCCCCTTTTTACCCCATCCATCAAAAGTGATCACAGTTTAACCAAATTATTCCACTGATGGATCATTCTCAACACAACAGTGACATTGTCATAGCACTAGCATGGAGGAGTGTGTTGCATTAGTTTTCCATTTTATGTGATTTTTGGTGTTTAAATACCTCTGTGTGAGAGTGAGTGATGAGCGGAGAATAGCATCTACCTGTATTCACACCAGAAGGGGCTGATGTTTCTGAAGAAGTGGCCAGTGTCTTTCTACAGGATAGTCTTGCATTGAAAGAACAGTCCGGAATGGTAATTGCATGGGCACAATGAGCACATTCAAAACTGCCTTCACTGACTCTCATGCACGTTGATGTCAGTCACGCCATGCACCTGGGTTAGCTGTTTGCAGTCCAGAGAGGCCACCAGCTTTCTCATCCCAGCCAGAGAAGGGATGAAGTGCTCCGTCACTGTCACTGTGGCATGCCGAACCACATCACTGACAGAAAAAGGAAACAAATATTAGACTACTCTGAGAAAACAGCCTATTTTCATTTATTCTGTTTCGAGAGTGCACTATCCTTGATGTCCAACAAGGGACAAAGGACACTTTGAAGTCCTCTGTTTCCTTACCCCACATTGATAGGATGGAGGTTCCTCAGTCCCAGGCCCTCCACTCGAACCACCACATTACGAAGAGTGCATGGTAGCGGGTTGGTGAAGGTGAGCTTTGCTGAAGCCTCCTTGCCCACATAGGCTTCTCCCAGAGGCTGGAAAGAGCAGAGCCAAAAGGTTCAGACCAGTGTGTAATATCAGCTTGACTGCAACATTCCAAAAGTAATTAAGTATGGTTACATCTACTGTCGGATGTTATCTCACCTCAATGTGGATATCTGGGGTGCGGAGCCTGAAACTGGTCTGAGAGGCAAGCACCTGCTTTGTTTCATTCACCCGGCCAGACAGCGTGAGCATGAGGGCAGCCTGGTCTACCAGCTTTTCCTTGTAAAGTTGGTAGGGCAGGACCCAGTCTATGACTTTCTCTGGAAGAAAGCACCAACAATTATTAAATGTGGTAGGTTCATCAGCTTACAAATATCATCCTGATGCACGTCTTGTTGAGACAGATGTGCCATACATATTTGGTCCATATAGTACAGCTGCATGTTCTTTGGACTACTGTAGTCACTCACCTTCATTGGGCGATAGCTCAATAGGAAGCTTCTCAGTCTTCACCGTGCCCTTCAGCACACCAGTGTAGTACATGACTGACACCTGGCTATGAAGGGTGGTCTTGCGAGGCTGATCGCTCTGGTTCTTCACCACAATTTTCAGCACAGCATCTCCACCCATACTCAGTCCATCCCCATCCACTTTAACCTCTACATTCACGTCCTCTGCCACTGGCGATGAGTACACATCTGGCTTGCTTCCATAGCGGCATGCAGTCTCCACAGCAATACGCTCCTCTTCCGAGCCTAGATGGGTGAAAGTGAAGTAATACATCTAATTGTATTCTTTTTTTAATGGCAAAGGTTATTATTCAGATGAAGCTAGTCCAAACAAATAAAGGGAATGTGGCACTGTATGTCCAGAAAGGAGAACAGTCTTTTTTTTTTTACCAATGTGTAGAACCAGTTTAATACCTTTTATGAACCAAAACACCTTTTTTTTCAAGGGAGCAGTGAATGACTTGGATGAACGAACATGTACTAACAAACATGATGACTTATGCTGCTGATTAGCTGATTAGCTGAACAGGAACCATGCACTCTTGACACATATTCAAAACGATGCAAAAATTCAACATAATCAAGTTGTCCAATGTAACCAAGTGCCATTTCTTGCTCATTCTGCATGAACAGATAGATCTTTTTCGCCTCCAAATTACCTGTAAAGAAAGTCAGCACTGCTAACGAATAAACTTTCTTATTAAAGCGAGAGGGAGGTTATTGTAATATAACAGCATGGGTATGATGAAACAGACACAAACCAAAGGCTTTGTGGTTTGTGAAAAAATGAGCTGTTGTGGCAAAATAACAGCACAGGTCCAATCAGCTTGCATGTCCGGAACTCAATGTTGTATAATTATGTACCCAGACCAGATCTTTGTGTGATGCCATAGACAAAATATTTTTGGTTCCATACAGAAGTAAGTCTAATATGTGAGTAGACCTTTAGGTTCTTCATGTTCACACATTTATCTCAATTACCAAAATGGTTGTTTATGGACCAAAAGTAGTTCTCTTATGGCACTGTTCAAATAACTATTTGAAGCACCTTTATTTTTAAGAGTATCAGTTGGTTCAAGTGAAAGAGTGTGTAAATGTGTGCACTGATGAGTTCTCACCTTCAGGGTGTTTGTACAGGTGTGTGATGTCAACCCGCTGATCTGAACCAATAGCCTTGGTGCTGATGCAGCGTCCCACAACATTCTTCTCACTGTATATCTGACTGAAGGTGCCATCTAGGTTCCTCTGCCAGTAGATCTTATCACTATTCACCTGAAGGCATGGCATGACCGACAGGGAACAATTACATATTTACTTAAATTATGATTCTAAGCATGTTTATTTAATGTATTAAGATTCATTTTTTTCTCTCCAAAGATGTTTAAATGTTCTACATTTTGACCAACAGTATGCCCAAAGAGTGCATCTATGGGCAGAGCATGGGTCGATCAAATCCAGCTTTCTTTAAACCATCATTTCTTTTACTCACCTCAGCAAACACAAAAGGGGTGTCATGTTTTAAGTACACCTGCCCAGTACGGATAGCAGCAATAGAGGCGGGGCCACAACAGAATGTTCCCTGGCTGGTTTCCTGGGGGGTGGAGTCAACTGCCTGCCAGCCCCCCATACCGGGTGGCAGATCAGGACGAGCCATCCAGCAATCATTCCAGACATGGAAGTTCCTAAAAGAGAAGGAATAGGACGGAGGAAAGGAAGTTTGATTTTACCATTCCTTAAAGTTTACAAGCACTAGGGCAGCATAACATATCATTTTAGCATTGATATTGCAATGTATAATATTACAATATATATCGCAGAACTACGAAATATTTTTCCATTATCACACAGCCCTTTAAAACCCAGATTATTTATCAGAATCAAAATGACTTTGTTCCCAGTAATCATTAGTAATCATTACTTAAAGTACAATCTTTTGACTTGAGATTTTAATTTATGTAATTATTAAAATGACAACAACATAATTCTATAACGTAAATGTGCTAGATTTAGCCAAATGGATCATTTCCGGCTGTAGTCCCTGTGTAGGTTGATGTTATCTTATCCTAGAATAATTAAACCAAATGCACAATTTTCATAAATACAACTTCAGTGGAAGAATAAACCAGTAGTTGTAAACCCTTTAATGTCATTGGGAAGAGTGTCCCAGTCATGTGATGCATAGAAGTACAAAAAATGTAAACTGGCCAGAAGCACTTTTCCTTAGCAATATTGTGCTTCCTAAAAAATTAGTTTTTGAGGAAAGTCTTAACACAACATCTACATCAGATTCATGCTGTGTTTAAACTGTATAGATTAGCACTCAGACCTTACAATGAAGATCCCATTGTCCTCCTACATTAAACAAATCCCAAATAACAGGAAGAAAATTTTTATTATTACTATTTTTTAAGCCCAATTTGTAAGTGCCAATTACCCAACCCTGTAATGCTAAACCGACCAAATAAAGAAATCAGATTTGACCACCTGTTAACAAAGCCCATCACTGTGAAGTTCTGATCCTTATGCAGCAATAGTAATTCATTTCATTGGGCACATTTACAATCAACATGGGTTTTAAACAGTCCATGTACACAGAAACCCACCACACTGAGTCTGAGTTCAGGTCGTAAATTGGCTCCATATCCTCATCCAAATACACATCAGTGGTCAAGGAAACATCTGTGTCATGGGCAGACTGGAAATTTGTCACGCTGCGGGCAGGAATACCAAGACACCTCAATACTGAGAGAGCATGAGATGGACAGAGAGAGAAAAAAGAGAGACAGACAGTAAAATATTAAGGACTTTACTAGTTAATGGGATTACAGGTGGCTGTCTGGTCAGCAGGCCTTTAGGTGGCGTGAGAACCATGTCATCACACACACACACGCGCACACACACACACACACACACAAACACTTAACCCATCAGCCAGAGGCACGGCCTTGAGGAATGGCTGGAATGCAGTTGGAGTATTTTAGACAGCCCCTGTCAGGGACACACTCCTATTTTCTGGGGTCGGCTATGAATATCACAGGAGAGCACAGAGGTATGACCCTTCACACCCACTCACATGTACTAAATGTACTAAATTACAAATGTTTGAAATCACTTGTGCTAGGAATTATGCTTGACTCATATATAATAATCCACACAGAGTTGTTTTAAATATAAAATAGAAAGGAAAACATTTTATTTAAAACAGTGATTTATATTTCTGAGCAGATTTGTACTCTTAAATAATGATTCTAAACTTTTACATATGGATTCTAAACTCTTGTGTAGGTCTTTCTAACTTTTGATTTGTGATCAACTTTGATCAAATTTTGATCAACTTTGATTAACTTTATTCTAAACATTTCTAAAATTTTGATCCAATTTTTGAAGTTATTCTAAATGTTTAAATATTAATTCTAAACTTGAGCAGTTGTTAGGTTTCCAACTTGATTTCTAACTATTGATTAATAATTCAAAAAATTCCAAACATTAATTCTAAACTAGAACAGCTATTTTACACTTTTGATCAGTGAATGTAAACTTTTAAGCAGTGATTATGAAATTTTACACACTGGTGTACCTGTGGTGGTGATACCAGAGAAGACCCAGCACTGGCCATATTTGACTGGCACTCCACCCTCTCTGTGGTATCTTCTTAGAATTTCCACACTGCCACTCCAGGCTGTGGGGGGCGTTCCCCCCACATAGTTTCCAGACCAGTTCCCCTCCAGAACACCATGGTCATCTGGAGAGTTAATCTGGAACACATACAGTTAGACATCAAATATAAAACACTTCTTTAGCTTTGATCTATTAATCCCTAATAGACTATAAAGGTGCTCACATGTCAACTCCTTATCAGCCTCAATACTATACAACTTATTTTAACTTCTCATAGTAGTGTCTTAATAATTTGTGGCAATTAATTCAAATAATAATACATCTTTTCATCTAAATAAGTTTAAAGTTTAAAGAGTAACTGAGAGCGATATACCCTAAACATATTGTAATAACATTCTTTGAGACTTGAGCTAAAAAAAGACACCATTTTGCATAAGAATTGTGCTCATCGTGTTTGATTCAGCTAATCAGCTCATTAACGTTGAGTTGAAGCTGGTGAATTAGAGCAAAAAAACTCTCAAATGTGCAGTGCCAGGGATTCTCCATAACCAAGACTGGAAACCACTGACCTGAGACCCCTGTTTTAAGAGTATGTATCAGTATGTAACTGACAGCAAAGTACTGTAAAGAACTTTATCCCATCACTCACCATTGCAGAAATGACTCGAACTACATTCACTGGATTTCCTTGACCAGATGGGAGGATATGACTCTTCTCCAGGAGATACAGGCATGCCTCCAGGATGCCTTCATCAAACTGAGTCAGGAAGAGAGGAGCAGAAAGACAAAGTAATTAGACCATAAACAGGTAATTAAGTGTTTTGTTTTTATACACTATATATTTTTCCAGTCCAAATTTCCAGTTCCATTAAAATGGAAGTAACTGATTCCACAGTTTAATTACAAATTCTCCAAACTCACATTTAAGTTCTGCATCTCTGTTTGCTCAAAATGTGTATTGGGTTGCTTGACTACTTTACATTAGTAAAGGAGCTGCAACTGAATAGCTTAAATATTGAGTAAGGTGTTTAGATTGGGTCCCTTCCTTTATGTTTACTGCTTATTCATATTTGTAGGTTAAAACTTCCACATAACTTGGATTGGGCTTCCTGACCATGGAGTCTGTAGTGTTGATTGGATTCAAACACTAGAAGTTCTTCAGAATTGTGTTTTTATGTAGTGCAATTAGACAAACAATAATCCAACTGTTGGTTATCAAGAGGGAAGGTGTCATTAGTTCAAATCCCAGTAATGGCTTAGTACTCCATTGTCAAAGGTCTCCCAATAAGGTCTCCCAATCCCCATTTAATCCCCTAAATCCTAAAATAGGAATAAACAGTAAATTATTTGGAAAGTGAACAAATAGAGGGTTAGGGAAACCGTCTAAACTAACCTTATACAATATTTAACCAATTTTAGCTGCAGCCCATTTACTCATTTTAGGCTCAGCTCAATTTGTAATGTTAATTAAACTGAAATACAAAAGTAAAAAAAAATGAAAGTCAGGAGTTAACTTAAAAATGCTCTGTAATATGTTAATCATTTTTAATTTGGCCCGACTTTACATTGTTTACAGTGGAGGATGGAGAGTTACGTTCTAAACCCAAGGGTTTATTCACCTGTCCAAAGTTCCATGTCCGAGCACCAATCTGCTTCTCAGTGCCATAGTAGATCCTCCCTGTGTCATTCAGCACATACTCCTTCTTTTCAGCATCATCATCCATATAAACTGTGTCCTCTGAGAATGACAGAAAGAGATTGTAGTTAGTAGTTCTATTGGGTGACATCATTAAAGTGAGTCCCCAGCAGGGTGCGGTGTCTCAGAACTGTGTGTTCCGGTGCAGCCAGGGTTCCACACCCGAAACACATAAAATGAAACACTGACTGCTTTCTTTGCTAACACATGGCCATGATTATCAGAGGAATGTGGCGAGAGGAGAAGCAGAGGTGCATATTCAAAGCTACTTACCATACCTTATCAGGACAAACAAAGCATTTAGATTTTATATGCAGGGTCAGAGATGGACCCTGAATATATATGTCTTGCTAAAGAAATAGGACTGTCTGGAGCAAAAACACATGAATTTAATGGTATAATGCCAGGTGTGGGCTAAAGAGGGGAATAAAGCTTCACAGCATTGAACTATAGATCAGTGGAACTGTGTTCTCTGTAATGATGGTGCTGCATCTAATATTTTGGGATTAGATGAGGATTAGTCCTCACGGTAATGTTCCAAAATATAGTAGGAACGATTCTCTGGGCAGGAAAGACAATTACTCCAAAAAAAGCACAACACACTTTTTAAAGTCCCTTGATTTTGAAAGAAACCATGCATATACGTGTGTCTGTATGTATATTTATATGAAAACATAAGTAAAATAAAAGAACATGATGTAGAAACGACAATAGCTAGATTCACATTATGTCAAAAAGTGAAAAATGAGTGTTATGAACCAATTTGTATGATTCAATAACTTAATGCTAACTGGCAGTAATCAGCTTTACTTCAATTTTCACTTTATTCATCCAATATTTATATTATAGTTATTATTTTGAAAAAAAAAACATTTAGGGTTTAAGGTTTCTTGTGTGACAACAATGAAATACATAATATTATCACTATTACATAAGTTACTTACATATATTCCATATCTGCTGTGTAAATTTAACATCATACCATGATAAAGTATGAAAACAGTGCACTAACAAAAGACAGATCAATTATACAGAAAAGGAAAACAACTCGACTGTACCAGAACAGGGGAAAAGAGAGATATACCCTGCAGTAAAATGAGACAGAAACAGACCACACAGCCTCACACACACACATTCCCTCTAAGGGGAAGTGAGAAACAATACACACAGCTCATGTGTGAAAGTGCAATGAAATAAAGTCTACGCCTGACCTGCAGAGACAGGAAGCAGTGCACATGAGCCTTTAGCTACATACGTTCTGATGGTGATGTCTTTGAGAATGGAGAATACCGTAACATGGACATGAGAAACTACAGAGAAGAAGAGAGACTGCAGAGTGGAGAGAGAGAGAGAGAGAACTGCTGATCAGGGAACTGGCTGTGAATTGGCAGCTATATCATGCTTATTTAACACCTCAGCCATTTAGCAATGGAAGGAAAAAGAGAAAGAAGGAGAGGGGGGATAGAGAACATGGTGACTTGTTGCACACACCCGTGACTAGAGGACATTGCTTAACCAATAATAGAGAGTTCATTAGAAAGGTAAATACTGTGGTTTATGGTTACGAGCCATAATAAATACAAGAAACTAGATATAGACTATAAACCAAATATTAGCTGCTGAGAATTAAAGTAATAGAGAGTAATAAAAAAACACAACACAGAAAAAACTCTCCATTAATATTCATCTAAAATGAAAAAAGTCATTTACCATGAATGATGAGTCAAGATATACCTGATATTATGCATAAAGAAAAAGAAGGCTCTTTTCTTCTTCTGTAAAGTTGAATTTTTTTGGAATTACAAGGCTTTTACCTAATATTTTTTGTAGTTTTTGCACTGTAGCTAAGTGTAGGAAATCGAATTCTCCACTGTGTATCATCTTTGTATTTGAAAAAGAACTGAAATATTATGACTTAAACATACTCATAATAAAAGCCATTGGAACAGAAACTGGAGCTTTTATTATAGTTTCTTCTGTTAACTACAGAGAAACACTGACTGACACTACTATTAGTAACAGTAACTACAACTACAATTGTTATCACCATAACTACAACTACTACAAATAAGAATTACTGTACTAAGCTACTACTATTAATACTATTAATAGTACTAAAACTACGATTAGTAACAATGGTAGTAGTAGTAGTAATATTAGTAGTAGTAGTAGTAGTAATATTAGTAGTAGTAGTAGTAGTAGTAGTAACACTACTGTTGTATACTACTATATGAGTAATAGTACTAATGTTGTTGCTATTAAAACTAATACTACAATTGTTATTACTGCAATTACGGCCATTACTCATAATAATTATTGTACTATACTACTACTACTACTACTAATGATAATATAATATTTATAATAATATAGTTATAATAATATTACTGTTAAATAATGTTGCTACAATTACTATTATTACTAGCACTAATACTACCATCAGTAACAATAAGAGTAGTAGTAGTAGTGCTTTTGTATACTGTTGTACTGTTGTATACTACTGTAGGAGTAATAGAATTAGTACTATTGCTATTACTACTACTACTACTACTACTACTACTACTACTAATAATAATAATAATAATAATAATAATAATAATAATAATAATAATAATAATAATAATAATAATAATAATTCTGTTCATCACTAATATGTTTTCTGATCATTACCCATGACACAGATAAAGCTCACTGATTGGTTTAAGGGAAATGTTACTTTCTATGTGCAAGTATTTCCACTTTCTCAATCTTACCTTCGCACCAGGGGTTGAAGAGCACGTAGATGTTCTTTTTGGGCTCATAGGTGGTGACAGACTCACTCTGCGGACACCGGGTGATGATGGTCAGGCTGTACTGGCCAATGACGGCAGTCGCAGAGGAGTTGACAGACAGCTTGATCCGATTGCTGTTCTGCTCTACGATCTTGGCCTCCCAGCACAGGTCCTGCAGTTCTTCCACCAGAGGGACGATGATGTGTGTGCCCTTTGACACCAGCGGCAGCGAACCTTTAAAATGATCACATGCTTTAAGACTCACAGATACTGTATGTACCATAATCATAAATACTTACATATTAGTTAATTATAAAAATTTTAGGACTTGCATGAAATTATTCAGATCTATGTAGAAATATAGACATTTCTAAAGGGATCACAAACTGTTAAGCAGCTGTACATTAGCTTTCCTGGATCCATCCCTGATGCAATCATTGAAACATATATTTCCCTACGTCTATTGATTTAATTCCATTATATAAATGAATGCATTAGATATTCATAACTGAACATATGGTAAATGACTGCAATAATCCAACAGTTCTAAGGGTTATTGGACTACAGCCTCCAGGAATGTTCTCAAACCCACCCACTGAATTATGCATACCAAGAAACAGTGAACACCCCTTTTATAAAATCAATGCAGAGTGATTAAACAGCATGATCATTCTGATAAACCTCAAATTCATAGATTTATGACTCTCTTGTGTTGGTGTGTGACTGTTAGCAAGGCTGTGTGAGATGAACGATTCATGCTGTAGTAACATTTCCAGGAAAAAATGAGGGCCACTTGTGTGATTCATTCACATGTTAAATGGTTGTCATTCACATGTTAAATGTCGCAAAGCAACAAAGAAGGCTTATCAAAATATGACAGATATTCAAGACATCCGGTGACACTCTCACCCTCCTGACTGTTTGCACATAGATAAACTATTCTTAAATTCTACTTTGAACTATGTGTCATGTCAAACACCTTTGCCTTTATTCAGATCTGAGGGGTGAGAATTGTAAAGATTGTAGTCCTAGTTATTCTACATTGAGCAGTTTTATTATTATTCTATTTAAAAACACCACCTCTCTTTAGTGTGTGAGGAATTACTTGGTAATATCTAAGAACAAATCTCCTTCTAAAATAAACCCATGTGCATTTAACTGACATCATAATTCTACTACCCACTAATAAAACACCAATAATTGACACCATGGGCTACAACTGCCAAAATCTTTCACTTAACACAGTATTCTGGAGAACCATAAGGTCCTTATAGGTCTTCCAGGTCTAACTCCCATCATATTACAAATAAAACAATAATTATGATGGTTGATTATGAGTGGTGGTTGATAGCCTCACTAATAAGAGTCATTATCCAGGACCTGTTTAATAATTGTAAGCCACTCTGAACAACAGCATCATCCAAATGCCATAAATGTAAATTTGAGTTTGTTTTCCAATAGATGGGACCAGATTTCTGTGATGTTTACTGATCGTAAATATCAGTAAATATAAGTTCTAGTCTAATCATTAGGCTTCAATAAGCTACTAGAAATGTAACATAGTGGCTGCAACTCTATCCAGAGGATCTTTACTGAGGGAGACATACAATCACTACTTAAGGTAAAATATTTATGTTAATGTCAGTTACAGGTTTAAATTAAACCATAAAATGTCTGTATGCTTTGTCCTAATTCGCAAGATATCATATATGTATTAAAAATGAACATAGTGGCATATTTATGGCCCAAAGTGAAGGCCTTGCCGTGGTAGCCTTGGTTCTTTGCTATTTTTTGAAACACTCTAATCCTGACGTCAGGATAGAGTTGTAGCCACTATGTTACATTTCTAGTAGCTTATTGAAGCCTAATGATTAGAGTATAGTAGGGCTGCATGATATTGAAAAATAATTATATGATGTTATTGATCTGCAAATTACATTGCAATAGTAAAAATATAGGAACTTCAGGGAAAAAATATGCTGGACAAAAGCTGCATTGGCTTTGGATTTCATTGGTTAAACCAACAATAACCAGTGCACAAGTATGATATAAGTTCTTTAACACAGGGCTGGTGTGGATGCTAGTGACAACACCTCCACAGTCAATGATTGTTCTGGAGCAAATGTGGCCATACCTTTATGCTGCTACACTAAGAATATAAAATATAAATCAGATAAGAGGTAACTGATTTATGGGATGTTTAGTTTTTCAGGCTCTTAATGGTTCAAGACTTGCACAATGTACCCAATGTTTACACAGCTTGAGAAAAAAAAGCAGCATACTTATTCTACAGAGAGCTACATGACTACACTATCTCTAGCTCTCTTCCTCTCTCTTTCTCTCGCCCTGTAGCCCTCCTTTTTCTTGGACCACACCCTGAGAGGTCGGTCATGCATTCTTTTAAGGGTGGACTGAGAAGAAGAATGTATTTCATTACAAATATGTGAAAGTATGCCCTTATCAGAAGACTAAATACCATTTAATCTGTTACTTTATAGCTTTTTGACCACAGGACTTCTGCAGATTGACTATTATTTGCTATCTGTTTTGGATCATTGTCCACTGTCCATTGTCCATTGTCCACACCTACATGCACTTCCACACACTGGACACTTTATTAGAAATACCTACCTGTAAGTTCACTCATTGTCCACTTTATTAGAAACACCTACATATGTTTCCACTGGACACTATAAAAGGTCCACCTACTTAATAGCTGTGCTATATTTATATGAGCCAACCTCAAACTCATTCTTAATTGGTCAATTTCTGAGCACAGTATTGCTGCAAACGAACTATTATTTGCTGTTTGTTTTTGGATCATTCTCAGCATAGCAGTGACACTGACATGGTAGTGTCTGCAGTGCTGGTATGAGTGTACCAAAGTTGCTGAGGTTTTTACACATCAGTGTCACTAGGTTGAGAGTCCACCGCCCAAAAATAAAGACCAGATGTGATGAAGAGCTAGTGAGTGGCTATCAGAAATTATACATCTACAGTCTTAACTGTACATAAAACATTATAGACAGAAGAGTGGGTTCAAATAAAGTTGGTACAGATTAGAGGATGTGGTAAAAATGTATCAGCCATACAACTGATACCAACCTGTCTTCAGCTCCAGATGAATTTTATCTGTATTGATATTGAAAGGTCGCGAGAGGTCAAGCTCTATTTGAAAGGTCTGACCTCGGCGGACAATGAGCTCATTGTTGTGGTACTGGTCAGTGTGGTGCTCCTTGCGGTTCTGGCCCGTTTTTGAGCTGAGCATGTCCACAGAACGCACAGCCAATGGCAGCTCTGCAAAAAGACAAATGTGAGTTTGTTATTCAAGGCTGAATATTCAAAATAAAGGTAGTACTGTTGTAATATTCTTAAAAATAAAGGTGCCTCAAATGATTGATTAATCAAGTTATACCATAAAATAATAACTAGTTTTGGTTCCATTAAAACAAGTGTGGCTGCGAGCAGCTCTAATAAGCTAGCGCTATTGAAAGTTCGAATCTCGGGTCATGCTGCTAGGCATCGGCATCCAGAATCAGAGAGAGCAAAATTGGTAATGCTCTCTCTGGGTGGGTAGATGGTGCTCTCTGCCAGCATCACACCCAGAGGCTCATCATAGGTCAAACCATGTTTATTTATATTTATTTTGCCCATTGCACTCCACCAGAAAATCCAGCATTACGCAAGCATTATAAACCTGATTTTACTTCCACATTCACACACCCTGAGGTTATGTTTATATGGTCTGGTTAAAATACTAACCCTCCAGTTCCTTATCTCCTTCATGAGGTTGAGGGGGCTCAGGGCCTGTTGCTGGCACCTCATTGTCTTTGGTGACATCATATGAGCTGCTTTGCCGTCGGCAGCAACAAGGGCAAGCCCTCCGAAACCAGCGGCGACAACATCCTTCTTGACGCACTTCTTTAGCAACCGGCTCCTTCTCAGGGACCACCTGCCCATTGCTGGTAGTTACACCGTGGAAACGACCAACAGCTGAACCATCTCTGACTGACATTCTTAATCTTGGGGTTCTGAAAGACAATCACATAGAGAAAAAAAGATTTACCTACAATACACTGTGAAAAATTAAGGTGCTACATCTTTGATGAGTTCTTGGGTGATGCCTCACATCAGTGTTCACAGCGGTGCTCCAAATCCTAGTAGAATTGGACAGTAGAGACAGCTTCAACAATTCAACAAAGGCAGGCTTTTTTAATACCATTGACTTTGAAAGAAACAATTATTGAGCAGGTGTCCCAATAAGGAGTTTATGCCTGAGGTAAAAAAATGAACATATGTGCGCTATGAGCTGAGAAACACAGGTCCAAATACTGGGTCAAGCTGCTTGCCATCAACAACCAGTGTGAGAGAGCAAAATTGGACATGCGTCTGTTAGCCTTACTAGCCTGTTAGCCTGTTAGTTGACTGCCCAGCAAGATATATATATATATATATATCATCCTTTAACATCCTTAAATTAAGGTTAAGTGCCTTTATGATCATCTGGCATGGTACTTCAAGACACCCATAAACCAAATCACACAGAATAGTGCTGCACTTCTAGACTTCTAGAGCTATTAATGTAATTGCCCTTTCCTCAAGAGCCATAAAAATTTGATTTCAGGCATTAGGTCTTGTAAACATGTGACTGTATTCATGCAATTACAGCTTTGACTGGTACACATGCTTTGGACTGCATGAAGCATCAGGTTTTATCCTAAATGATACACCACAACCCTGCATTTCACTGTGAAAGAGAATATTCTCTGGTGTTCATTTGTTAAAGCTCAGTAAAGTCATAAGACTGTGGAATTAGAACGAGTTAACAGTGCGCTAATGTGAACCATGTGTGTGACTCCATGCTCACCCCACATGATCATGCACTCTCTGCCTCCCTCCCTCAATGCCTCCATCTCTGCAGCCTGAACATTTTCTTGTGTTTTCACTACGTTTTAATTCCCACAGTGCCTACATTCTGTAGTATCACTCACCACACCAGCCTGCTATTCCCAGAAAACCTCGGAGACTCACACTCAGACATAAACACAGTTGAAAACACCACACACACTTTCTCACACTCTATTATGCAACCTACAATGGCTTCCTCCATGCATTCCATCTATATGGTCTTGTAGCATGTCTGTTCTTTACATAGTACATATGGCACTGCGAGCACTGGAGCACAGTACTAGGTGATGTGCAATATACAATGCCGTGGAAAAAAATACAATGTGAAAAAATTAGGACAACCTCCATTTATATCTGAATATAAATATTGATATATTGATCACTATAAATCCTGGGTCATTCTGAATGCAGAATCTGCCAGAAGAATATCTGAGACAGCAAAATTGGCCATGCTCTCTCTGGGTGGGTAGATGGTGCGCTCTCCCCACATCACACCTCTAGCCCCTGTTTCACTCCTCTGAGTGTTCTGGCTGCTCAGCAATGATGCAGTAACTTCAGTTATCATGTATCGGAGGAGGCATGTGCTTGTCTTTATCCTTCTTGCATTGTATGTGATAGGGAGTGAGCCCTAAAGAAGTTTGGTTTAAAATAATCTTTACAGGAGAATGAAAAAACCGTTTTAACTTTCAATGGAAGTGTAAAAATAAATATGGAGCATTTCTATTGGGTCATTCATCATGAAATTTGACACACTGTATAAAACATTCTTTAATTCGAACAAAACAGCCATTACGTTGTCCAAAAGTGAAGAACATAGTCCTTGCAAGTTCAGCCCAAGAGCATAAGGATTGCACAAAGTAGTGCATAAAGTAGTCAGGATGCATAAAGTAGTCTCCAACAATCCTAAAATGTCATCATGGGACCTACAGGTACCTCTTGCCACAGTTAATGTCAAAGTGCAGCATCTACCATCTACTAGAAATAGACCAAACAAGTTTGATTTGTGCAAGAAGAAAACCCTTGCTGTAAAAAATACCTTAGGGCAAGACTAAAATTTGCCAGAGAACACCTAAACAAAGACCAGGACTTCAGGAACAATGTGCTTTGGACAGATAAATCCAAAGCTGAACTACTGGTATTCAGTAACAGAAGAGGTTTGGTGCAAACTCAATACAGCATTTGTGCACAAGATCCTCATGTTCATACCTTATATCTGCGAAGCATGGAGGTGGAAACGTCACAGGACTGTTTGCTGCAGCAAGGCCTGGAGAGCCCTCCATGACGGAAACGTGTTATGGTATTGCAGGTGGTTGCTAAGGTATTGCTAAACAATTGCTATATTATCATAAGTTGGTAAGTGGTTGCTATGGTGTTGTTTGTAAAAGGTTGAGATCTCACTTGCTTACTATGGTGTTACTAAGTGGTTGCTAAATGGTTGTTAGGGTAATGTTTTGTTTGCAAAGGTGTTGCCTTGTGGTTACCAAAGGTGTTACCATGTGGTTGCTATGGTAATAGCATGGTTGCCAAAGGCCACAATTTTTTTATTTGAGTGCTTACTGTATTATTGCATTCAACCAAATGCTTTGTTCAAGCACACTATTCCAGATCAGTACAAACATCGGAATACAGCTGGGAAAGCTGGGTGTTGATAATTTGAAAAATGTTTCAAAGGTTTAGAAGAACAAGTTTAACACTGTATTAAAACTGCCTTTACAACGTGTTACAATACTCAATAAGAGCAACTCTAGCAACCATCTCACAGTGAGTTGTTTGCATGTAAAATGGTGAAATATGATTCTTTTTGTTTTTGAATTCTATATCTTGAGCAGGAGTACAGTTATGGCCCTTTTGAATGATCTGATGGGAAAAACTCAATTTGTTTAGCGATGCTGAACCTGCAGTTTAGTACAGCGTAATTACAGTACAGGCTTATTCTTCTGCAAAGTTAGTGAACATCTACAGCTTTAACTGAATGATAGCTCTAGACACACTGCCAGTGCATACAGCAGCAGTGTAAAAGTCCATTTTGCACTGCACCTCCTCACATTCATACAACTGGTCCTTAGTGATTTGTATGAGGGTATAATCACATATTTTTGAAAGCCACTAGCCATTAACAAATGACATTGTGTATGCTTATGCTTACAAACGTTCATTTGGAATGCAGGTCTGGATGACTTTCTAAACTGCCCCTCCCGTGACCATGACCACAGTTACCCAGATAAGGTATGTAGTAGGAGAAGCATGCATGAGTCTCAAAGCACTTTACTTGTTGATGAGAGAGAGAGAGAGAGAGAGAGAGAGAGAGAGAGAGAGAGAGAGAGAGAAAGAGAGAGATATGTGTGTGTCAGAGAGATCTTGGCTGAAGACTTGGGCACAGTTAACAAATACCATTCGCTGCAGTCCAAAGGCCGAATTCCCAGCAGAATGTACTCCCTTTAAAAAAGCATGTGAATCGCAGACATTCCTGTTTGTCATGCACCCAATAATGAAAGCATGCACAATGGTGAGAAAACTAACAGTGTGTATCAAACTCCACATTCTTCATTAATTCGCAACAACATTCACCCCGGTCATCAGTCATAGGTCATCCATCTAGATATTCCCAGAAGGGGAAGAGTTTTTGTTCTCAAAACAGTCAGGATCAATAAATAGGTCATAGTTGTAAAGCTGTCCAAGGCCAAAGTCTTAAGCCTGCATTGTCCCTGTCAGTGAATGATATGCTATTCTATCTTTGACATTGCAAAGAATTCTACAGTAACATGAAAAAGCAACTGATTACACACTGTTTTATGAGTTTTTAAGTCACTTCTACTTTTAACTCACATTTAGATTTGAGCTTAAATAATGTGTAAGGTATTTTATGATCTTCCTTCTCAATTTGTTTACTATTGATTCCCATGAGTTGGTAAGATCACCCCCAATCACACTGGGAGAAATCTTCCTGACCATGGAGGGCTGTAGTGATGATAGGATTCAAACACAGGAAGTTGTGACATCCTTTCTATGTTTATTAATGAAATGTGCAAAGGCATAACAGTCTAAAGACCCTTTCACACAGAGTATGTATGTGTATGTATGTATGTATGTATATATGTATGTATGTATGTATGTATGTATTTATTTATTTATTTATTTTTAAACATGTAATTTTAATGCAGAGTTTTTTGTGATTTTGCCTTCTCTGTAAATGTTATTTCACTTATTTCCATTTACATTTATGCCATTTTACAGACACCCTTATCCAAAGTGACATAAAAAGTCTTTCTTTTTATATGCGCCCTGTCCCTTTTGCACTCTTTAATTCCCTGGCAATAAACAAGATTAGCTGCCAACTTATCATGGTCTACAGCCATGATAACAGAGCTCTGATTGGTCAGCCTCATTTTAATGAACCTGACATCACAAAAGGTAGAGCAGGCACCAATTGAAAAATTTAGTCTGTCAGTTTCAGACTGTAAAAGACTGCGTAAAAGACCCAATTAATATGTGTGTGTTCATTTTCAAAACTTTATATTCATCCATAAAAATGAGAGTGAAAGAGTGAAAGAGCCATAACTGTCTGCAAATCCACTGTGAGGAGATTACGGCTGGGTGATATGGACAAAAAAATCATATCCCAATATATTGTAGCTGAAAGGCAATACACAAAGCATACGATATATGTGCTTCATGCTAAATCTCTGCCTCATTGTGTGTCTGAGAGAGTGCAAGTGTGAACAGAGGGGAGGAAAGTAGATTAGAGAGAGGGAGCAGAAAAAATATTTTCTGCAAGTTTGAAACAAAATGTTTCATAAACATAAACTACATCGCCCCAACCCATTTCTTGGTCTGTTTACATCCCAATACAGTTATAAATATCAATATGTCGCCCAGCCCTAGAGTTGCAATCCCAGAAAGGGCTCAGCGTTCCATTCCCAAAAGGCTCAAAGTCTGAAAACTTCATGCAATAGCATGCAGATGGGAATAAACAGAAAAGTTTAGGGTGAGGAACACCAAAACCAAACATCTTACAAAATAATTAGGCAATTTCAGCTGCAGCTCTTTTCACCTTAAACATACATATATATCTGTGACATCTATATTCACCCTGCAATGAAGTGTGCATTACCCAGTTACACTCTGATGGCCTAAATCTGTCGTCTGCTTCTCGGCTGGTCTTCTGTGCCTGGTTTAAAGTGATCCAGCTGTTGGTCCAAAGCCAACAGGAGAGCAGGCTGCAGCTGTTGGTGTAGAGGGGTGGGTCTGGGTCAAATACACTACTACAAGGCTACAAGACACTATTTTAGAGCACACAGCTTCCAACCCCAGATAGTGCTGCAGTTCAGATAGAATTGCAGATCAGACAGTGTTGCAGTTTTACTGCACGAGTACAACTAAATAGTACTACAGGTGTTAACATCTGACCTCACTGCCATTCAATTCAATCGAGTGGTGTTTGGTCAGAAAACCACTGAAAACACTTTGAAATCTCATGTAACCACTGACACCACATTTAACTGGAGAAGTGTATCATTTGCAACTTAAATAAATCGTTGTTCAGTTTCTCCCCCTCAATTTGCTCACTGTTTATTCCAATCTGCTTGACTTACAGTCTCCTCACACTTGATAAGCAGGCAGTTAGACTGTTGTGCCACCCTATAGCTGTGAAATTACAATGTGTAAAAACACAGTCCTGGATATATTTACTTTTCTGTTCTATTATGAACATAAACAAGTACATGTACAGGTCTAAAGTGGAGCAACTGTCTAACTGCCTGCTTGTCAAGACACAGGATATCACAAGTTTGAATCCTGCCAACACCATAGCCCTCCATGGTTCTAACCAGCAGATGGGAACAAACTACAAAAAAAACAGGGAGGGGACACAGATTAAGCATGTTACAAAATAACATGTTTTTCTTTACTTTAAGCTGGAGATTATTTACTAAAGTTTTGATGTTCACCTCTGATTAAATTAAGATACAGTAAAATGTTTTGAGTGAAGCTGACAAAATAAACAGTGTGAAATCATTTTCTTAATTTAATTTTATAAAATGAAGATACAATTTTATGTTGCCTGCCTTTTTACAGGCACTGAAGAAGTGCAGCAATATGCAATCTGCACTTTGTCCAGCCTTCTGTTATGTTTCTGCGTGGTTATGGCACTGTGTCAATAGGACAAGCGTGGGCTCACAGATGTTTTATATAGTACCTAATTGCTTCATTCACACTCATTTGGACCATAACTACGCCCTATGCACATCCCACACTAGAGCTCTTTTGTTTTATGAATAAATGCATGAAAACCACATCTTTCCCATATCAACAGACAAAACAAATAACACTGCGTTCAGATGACAAGTCTGGGATCATGTAGTGATGCAATATTTCAGTGAATGAACTAGAGATATAGACATTCACCATATCGTCCAACACAACTGGTAACATGTTTTAAAATACACTGCATGAAGCTCTTATGTCTATTTTAGTCACTATCTAGATGACTAAGTGAGAATATCTCTAAAACATTGGGCATGTCTTGTGCTGTGTTCATGGTATGAAATAGACAGCACCTATGAAAAGTGTTCCAAGAAAGGACAACCAGTAAATGAGCAGCAAAGAACAGTGAAGTGGTTTCATCTCACAACTTACAGGAAAAGGATCTGGTGCTAACATACCACAGGACACCTTCAGAGATCCTCCTTTTGAGGGGAGTCCACCTCTCAAATGGTCAGATTTATTGTAGGAATGCAAGGGGGACGTACACCCACCCAGTCCAGATTTCATGAGCTGTTCATCCAAATACAACACTGATTGTATTTAATGTTTCCAACAGCACAAGTGCACTTCCTACAGGTCCAAAGTGTCTCCTGTAAAAGGCTGCCTTAAACGTAACAACTCCAAACCATAGCAGGAGCACTGTAACTTAATCTTAGACAGATTTCCTTTAACACGTTCTGAAAGGAAATTCTTCTTGTCCTCAGAGAGTGTCCCCAGTTAAGCACTTTTGACTTTTGACTGCCTCCTGCTTTCAGTTCCTCCTCTACTCTATTCCCCTCCACCCCAGTTTGCATTCTCACATACACACTATGAAGGGGCCTTAAGATTTAGTGTTTATAAAAAACTAATATATTCAAATATAGTAAAAAATATGGATATAGGATTGTTATTATTGCCCAGCCCTAATACTTTGTAGTTAAAATGAGTGGCTTGTTCAACTAAGAAAATTGATGCTGATGAATTTTGCAGTTGAAAATTCAGTTCAGCTGTCCCTGTAACACTGCCTCAATTGATGAACAAACAGAGATCATTTTTCCCGATATTAACCGTCGGAAGTGTTCTTCCAAACATTAAACATTTTTGGCTGCTGCAGCGATTGTACCAAGCAGAAAAGCCACTGACTGGCTACATTCTGCCCTGTTCCCCTGCTTTCCCATTCATTATCAACCCCCTAACATGTTTTTTCAAACATGCTGAGTGGGCAGAAGATCTGCAGGTATTGGGAATTTCAACCTGTTACAAATCAGGATTTTACATTTCAAAAGTTAAAAGTGATTTGGAATGTTTCTACTTGCTTGTTTATAAAATTCATAACCTAAAAAATGCAAAAAAGTAAATGCATTTCTATTAACTTATTCATTATGAATGTTTAAAACTTTTTTAAATGTTATTTTCTAAGGTAATAATAAGGCTACAATGTTTTCCTCTGAAAATACTTCCTTTTCCCAAACATCTCCTCATTCTTTTCTATCTCTTTTTTTGCCCCCTGTTTTTCTGTCGCCTCTCCCCTCCAGTGGGTGTTGCTGTTGGCCTGACTGAGCTGGAATATAAAAGGCCACAAGCTGAGCAGCAGAGATAAAATCAACTCAGTGCAGACCTGCAGCTGACCAGTAAAAATACTCCACCTCGTGCCCCCTCTCTCACCTCCCTGCTGTGCCTATTCATTCAAATACAAATAGCTGCAATTATAGGCACAAGGTATTCACATCATATATAAATATATATATAATCTGAAACCCAGCTTTGTTCTTTAAACGACTTTCTTCAAAATAAAACACGTTTTGTACCATATTTATATTGACCTGTATAAAACTGTTCTAATATGACATGGAGCTCTTACATGGAAAAACTCTCTTATTACCTACATACATAAGCCAGTTCAATAACGTTAATAGAATTTGGCATACTGTCCAGTTTTGCATAAACAGTAAGTTATATTCATCACATTTAAAAATTCATAAAATTTCAAGTGTCACACTCCTCTAATGTTTGGCTCCCCTTTCTGTCCCTTCTTGTCATTGTTCTGTTTTGTTTTGGTTCCCCACATGCTTTTCAGCACATGTCTCTCTTTTGTTTTGGTCTTGTCTCCACGCTACCTCCGCCCCATTGCCACCAGTGTCTCATTTGTTGCCGTGCCTGTTTGTAATCAGACCCAAGTGTTTCTAGTCTTGTCTGTATATTTAAGGTTCTTTGTCTCTATCTGTCCCTGTCGGTTTTATTTCATGTCAGTGTGCTGTGCTCTTGTTCTGCTTCATGTCATGCTGTGGTCTCATCTTGTTTTCTTGTCTTTTGGTTTGTCTTTGTAAATACGGTACCCTGCAAGTGTGTCTGCCTCCTCACCTGCTCTTCAGCACAGTGTTTCATCAAATTTGTTAAGACTATTATTTTGATACTGATTCGTAATTTGGTCAAACTTGAATTTAAATATTGTAATAATGTTAGATTCTGGATTTCTGATTTCCATGCGCTATAAGACAAAAGGTAAATATATTTATTTTATTATTATTAACTTTTTTACACAGTATTCTATTGTTCTGAGATGCACTAGTACATCCAGGTATTTGGCTACCAGAGAGCATTACTGCGTAAATGAACAATTTCATCAAACCTGAGAATGCAACAGATCTTACCTTAACAAGCTGTATTAGTGGATGTACAAGTTGTGTGTTCTGCCTGTCAGTAAGCATTAATGCACTGCACTGCACTTACAGTAGTGGGTCACAAGGAGCACATGACATTCAGACTGGCTTACCAAGCAGACAAAGCCAAATGCATTGAAATGCGTTCACTGAAATAAATGAATGAGCTGCAGTGAAGTGTTTTTTCTTTTCTGAAAAACCCTCATTATCTCTTGCCTTGACCTGAGAGATGAACTTAGTTCATTCCATTAAATTTAACAGTACAAATGTACCATTATATACAGCTTTAAAGAAGAATGCACTGAAAAAGACACTACAATTAAGACGGTAACAAGTATTTGATTAAACTCATTTATGGCTGATTAAGCCTTGATAATGTTTTTTTTTTCCAGTAAAGTAGATACACCAAAACATGGCTGAGCTAGCCAAATACAGATGAGCAGAATCAAATCCATGAGCTGGAGACAAGAAAGCTGTAACGTTCTTCTTAATCAGATTTTGAGCCTGCAAATATAATAAACATCAGGACCATTACAAATCAGCTACACTATATGGACCAAAGTACCTGGACACTTGCTCATTCACAGTGTCGTATTATATCAATGGTAGTGCTGGGTGATATGACCTCAAATCAAGACCATGATCAACTGAAAACTTTGAATGATTATCTTAATGAACGACAGTATTTCTTTGGTACATAACCTAAATTCTGGTTCCTATGCTGATGCTGGATGTGCTCAGACGTTTCACTATAGGTCTATAAGTTACTAAAACTCAGATGTCAGTAGTAAACAGTTACATTTAGCTCCTCAGGGTTTGTAACTCTCAGTTTTCAGGCTACTTTTAATTACACTTAACTACAAATATATATGTGAAGAAATCTGTCTATATCTCTACTTCATTAGCATTTACATTGTTTCATTGATTGGTTTCATCATGTTGGTTTACAATTTTAAGACTAATATAGACTAGAACAGAATCCAAATGGAGAAGTGTAGATCATACACTTCAGAAAAAAGCAGATGCAAAGTTTCAGTGCTTGGCTGGTTGTGTGCAAAATCACTACTCAAATCAGTTCTGAACCCAGTTCTGCCCACTTCCCGCTCAGTGGGATGCTGGCCAGCACAGGCATCTGTTAGCTGTTGTATCCTACAGGCGCTTTCATCCAAGCATGTTGGCACGTTGCCCAGCAATGATGCAATGATAGAGGTGGTGGCTGGCTCCACATGTATCATAGGAAGTATGTACTTGCCTTCACCCTGCTAATGTCAGGAGCATTGTATGTGATAGCCAAAGAGTCCTAATGGGGTTGGGAAATTGGAACTTCCAAATTGGGGGGATAAATTGGTTAAACTGGGCTAAATTTATTTTTTTTTAAATAATGATGATTTTATTTCACACCAAAATAGAGTAAATCAGAATCCAGAAAAGTGGGTAAATCCCAATGAACCTCAGTTCCCATGTTGATAGATGCCAGTAGATGTACTAAGAACTAAGCACTGGATGGGGTGTTCCCACCTCACACTTAGTCTCACCTCTTAGAACCCTAGAGATCCACTGTGTGGGCAGTTACATGCTGTTTTCTATGCTTCTTAGAACCAGAGTAACCTATAGACATGATACGCATATCCAATTGAATTAAATTCCAATTTAAATGCAAAAGAATCTTCCGATGTCTGTTTACTGCTCTATCCACATGTACATGCTCAACCTGCACGGAGACTCCGACTGATCAGCAAGGGGGGTGGAGCTAATATCACTGACCCAGATATTTGGTTATAAATGATAGTGAGGGGCTACTCAGAGTGGTCAAGTTTTAGAATAAAAGTCCAGAGAATGGATAATATTGATAAATATAAAAATAACAAAAATAATAAAGGAAAATGGGTGGGGGGTGTTAGTTTGTTTATTTGTTTGTTTTGTTATGGGGTTTTTTTTGGACCACAGTCAAGTGTGAAGAACTTATTATAAATATCCTTGTCAATCTAATCATTATCAATCAAATAACTCATCAACATTCTTCCTTTTTCAGCTTAAAAACACTCCGGACGATCAATTTCCAGCAATATTCCTGAGATGTAAAGTGTTTTTTATGAAACACTTTATTTATAAGCATGTTATTTATTTATAACACGTTATTTATAAGCAAAAAAAAAAAAAAAAACACAGACAAAAACGTGTAGTCACAAGTATTTTTACCAAAACATGGTCAAACTAATATGCATACTTAAATTCTGATCATTAGACAAATGAGAGTAGTTTAGGATCTCCTGATAATAACAGTATCTGTTATGTGTCTCCTATAAATATTGTTTGGGTGAATAATTATGTAAAACTATGAAAACATCCCACAAAACTGGTCAATGGTTCTAAAGATGAACTTACTGGAGTCAGATCTTTGCAATAACGATAAACTTTTGCCTGAAGATAACTCATCCAGCCACTTTTGCTCATGCATTCTCTTAAGTTGGGTGAAGTTTAGTTCTATTGGAGTCGCGGTTTTATCGAAATATCTGTGTATCACTGTGTGTAATCCATCTTCAGCTCTAGTCTTCAGCGAAAATTAGTCTATTCCTTCCATCAGAACGAAAAAGTCCTCAAATGTGTGAAATGAAAAGTGTTACCTGGCTCTGGGCTGGTGCGCTGTTAGTCCCGTTAGTCCCGTTAGTCGAGAAGTTCACAGCAGAGGTCCTCGGTGGTTCTCGGTGGTCCTCGGGCTGCCTTATAGTAGATGAAAGTGGAGAAAACGTCTTCAGTCTGGTCGTTTGGCTCTTCTGCACCGGAAAACAGTCACTTCGCTTCTGAATAAAAACACAGCCAAGTGAAAGCTAAATATTCCACGACCGTGTCCGCCCCTTTCAGTTGTAATTGAAGTATTAATCAGAGCCGCCTGGGGGCGCTCCAAACATCATGAAAGGGCTATAGAGCAAGAAGGTCAATTTCTGGTCAATTTAATGATAGAAATAACTTTTTAGAGTAATGTTAAAATTGGATTATGAAGTCTGTTTGGAGCAAAATTTAGTTTTGAGTTCATAAATCCATATCCATATCCATATACATCCATAAATGTATTCAATTTTTAATTTATTGTTATTTTTTTTATTTAGTAAATGGTGGTCTTCTAGTTTGAGATCGCTGCACCAGAGCTGGACCAAAAGCTGATTTTCAAATTTTGATTTTTGCCAGACACGTGTCTTACTTTCATTTAAGACCTTTATTTGAGTTCACGTTAATTTATTAGGCATTTTTTTCTCATTTGGCACAATTCTTCCAAATTTGAGTTATTAAAAAGCAAATATTGTTTCTTATGCAATGCTATTTATTAATTACCATGACTTTATCCAATGCAATAAATTAGTGCACATGTAATATTGACTACATGATTTTTGTTACTATTCATATTGCTTTGCTTACCTTGTCTAGTTATAATAAAATTACTATGTTATAGCAGTGTCATTACAGGATTAAGTAATGTAATGCTTTAGTGTGGAATTGACTGAAAGTGTAGTATTTTAGTCAAAATTTATATTTAGTATTTAGCAGTGTAATGTAATTATGAGTATTCATGCTTACTCATAAAACAGTGCTCAGCATAAATGAGTACATCCTAACATTTTTTTCACAATTTGTCCTTTCAGAGTTTTTTTTTTTCAATGTTGTCCCATTTTCCTGTCAATTTGAAAGTGTCAATTACTCAAAACTCTCCCCTATCACATACGATGATACAAACACTAGGAGGGTGAAGACAAGAACATGCCTCCTCTGATATGTGTGTTTCGGCCACCGCCTATTTTCAAACTGCCACCATTACATCATTGCTGGGCAGCCAACAAGCTCAGAGGAAAGCAGTGTGTACCCACTTCTGATACATCTTACAGACATCTGTGTCAACCAGCACTGGAGAACACCATCTACCCACCCAGAGATAAAATGACCAATTCTGTTCTCTATGGCTCTGGCTGCTGATGCCAAGCAGCATATGATCTGGAATTTGAAATTGTTCCTGTGTTCATTGAGATATTGATTACAATCTTCTTCTTCAAAGAGAGTGTTCCTATTATGCTGAGCACTGTACATGTCTGATGACATGCAGGCAACCAACTTGCTTAAAGGCGTCTTACACAGACTATTACACCTTCCAGAAAAGAACAGGCAACTTGACTTCTTGCACTGTGACAAATCAGCTATTAAACATTTGATGTAACATTCAAGTCTCAGGACATTTGGCATAAATACCTGTTTAACTGTATGAACCCACTGTTGCTAAGTACCAAAAAGGATAGTATTACTCAAGCACTGAAAGTGCCTTTCTGGTGTAAGACATTCCCGATAGTGAAACCTTGATTTTAAGCAATGGTTGGAGGTCAATCAATGACTTATTGTCACTTATTGTTATTGTCATCAACAGAAAAAGATGACTCAGAAGTCATTAAAACATCATGGGTGTGATGATCTATTGCACAAGCTCTAAAATACAGCTATGATTCTCTGGAACTTAAAGTATTCTTCTCCTTCTAGATTCGGGCAATTCCTTCAACAAAAAACATGCTATACTTTTCTCATTTCTTTCTGTTATTGGCTGTATCTCTTAGGTCCTACATTACTGGACAATATACACTGTTCAAAGCACCAGATTCTTGAGGATGTGTAGGAGGCTCTTCACACTTCACATGAACCCCTTAAAGTGCTTTGAGGAACTTTTGGTAAAGGGACAAGGTTCTTGGAGGCTTTTAAAGGTTCCTTGAAGCACCTTAACAGGTTTCTCCACAGTTTAAAACTGAAGAACCTTCAAAAGTTCCCCAAGGATCTTAAAGATTTTACAGTGTACTTTACCCAGCAGTATGTATCTAACATTGATAGTTTTATGTAAGGTGCTTGGCCCTCTCCTTTTTGTCAGATAAATGATACATTATTGTGTTCTGCCTATTATTAGAACACCATATTTGAATACTGCGTAAAAGCAGTAAAAGCTGAATCTGAGACCAGTCATAAATTGTGTTTGTTTGAATTATGTGTAAGTTGTTAATGAGTCATCAAAAACTTCAGCAAAAATAGAGAAGATGAACCAAGGGCACTGAAAGGGGAAAGGAAATGAAAAGGAGAAGTACCAGACACAGGGCCTCTTGAGATATGCAGTATGAATCGTAACTGATCATAGACAGAATAAAGAAGAAGAATGGCATGAGAGGTGAAGTATGAAGTTTACATGATAACAGAAATGTTGAATCATTTTAATTTTGTGATTAAGCCTATGGACCATTTGGGGGCCACACTTCCCTCTATGTCAAATGTACTTAACGTACTTATCATTTTAAACAAACAAGTTTTAAGTAAATAGTTCAGCTAAAAATCTAATTCACAGTGCTTATCCCTTACTCTCAGTCTACTTAATCAGATAACACTGGATTATGCCTGTAGTTTGTTTCTTCAGTTATGGCTTGGAAGAATGAAGATAATGTAGCTTCAAAGTAATCACATCTTAACCTTTAGAGTTTTGAGGGAGAACCTAATATCTGATCCTGGAGATCCTGGAATTTCATGTGAAGCCGCGGGGGAAGGACTGGAAGGTGTTGAATGCTGTAGTCCAAAAATGGCATTCTCAAATACTTCTTGTCCAGGTGGGAGAGGGCAGTGTGCAGAGTGAGGGAAATTGCTTTGTGAGTGGATTTGTTCTGTCTGTATGCAAATTGCAGTGGGTCCAGGGTGGCAGGCAGTGAGGAGCAGATGAAGTGGATGATGGTGGCCAGTTTGAAGCATGCTGGCATGACTGAGAGGGTAAGAGAGGTGCTAAAAAGACTCCTGCTAACTGATATAGACATGCTTTAAGCACACACCCTGGAACGTCATTTGGGCCAGTAGCTTTGGGGGTGTTGACATGCTCGAAGGATCTGTGCAATCAGCTACAGAGACAAAGGGTGGGTTGGGTTTATTGGTGGACATGGCTCTCTCCATGGGTCACTGTGATTTGCTTCAAAATGAGCAAAGAAAGAGTTTTGCTCTGGAAGTGTTGCACTGGTGCTGCTCAGGGAGTGACAGCACCATGTTCTTATTGGTTTTTGTTTTTTTATATTCCGGTTCTTGGCATAATGCCAAGACCACAGTATGATGTCATATAAGATTTATTTGTACTTACAACAGATGTTTCTCCAGATTTATCCTGAAGACATAAAATGAGCTATTTTAATCATTCTTGGTGACTGTAAATGTAATCACACAAAGTATTAGCAACACATATGTGTTTTGTTTTGTGTTTTACACAAATGTATAGCAAACGTGTAGCAATATATCACTTTAGGCCACTTAGGTAGGGTTAATTGCAGCAGATGTAACTGAATGTGTGAATATCTGATTAATCTGTATAACAATGTGTATGGTTACATTTACTGTCTCCAGGAGAATGATTAAAATAGCTAGTAGATGTCTTCAGGATGAATCTAGAGAAACATCTGTCTGTTAAATGTGCAAATAAATCTGAGGTCATACTGTGGTCTTTGCATTACGAAATGGAATGAAAGAAAGAAAGCTTTTCCATGTTCATTTGATTACTCAGCACTGCTCATGTTCATGAGACCACAAGTGCACAGCCTCTCAACACAGTAAACTTAGGTCAAATGTGAAAAGAGGAAAAGCCTTTGGGAAATGATGGGCAGTTACTGTCACAAAGGAAAGTGATGTAAGATGTATTATGATATTAAGGAGTAGGTAGTCCAGTGAAGTTCATAGGAAATTTAGAGTGTATCTTCATTGCATACACTAACGGGAAATGAATTAACACACACCCATACACCAGTCTGACGTCATTAGACAGTGATGCAGTCATTTAGTCAGTAGTCATACACAAATGTGTGTGTGTGTGTGTGTGTGTGTGTGTGTGTGTGTGTGTGTGGGGGGGGGGGTTCATAAGACATTCATGATTTATCAACAGGAAGAGGAGAGGCCTAATTGCTGCACCATTCATAAAAACAGACTTGTGTTTTGATTTAGTTAGAAAACAACACCTGTTACATTAGTGCAGGGGTCGGCAACCTTTAACACCCAAAGAGCCGTTTGGACCCGGTTTCCACGGAAAATGAATCACTGGGAGCCGCAAATAATTTTTGAACTTTTTGAACATTTTGAATTCTTAAAAAAAAGCAGCCCGCCGAGTTGAAGGTCTCTTTCAAATGAATTAAAAACCTGAACTTAAATTATTCATGTAGCAAACAAAAGCAAAAACATGCTGTGAGCCTGGAGAATAGCTGCTTATATATATATATATATATATATATATATATATATATATATGTGTGTGTGTGTGTGTGTGTGTGTGTGTGTGTGTGTGTGTGGACAGGACTTCAAATGCATATTTCTTCATGTTTATATGGGTGTCAGGGATGACATTCCATGTTTCAAACACAAGTTTGTCCTGGAAGGTTCTCAATATCACTCCATGTTTGATTCTGAACAAGAGTGGTCTTCTGACAGGCAACACCTTCAAGATCCTCTGTCAAGCGTTTGAATTCGGACACCCACATAGCCTTTGTCAGCTATGTCAGTCAGATCCAGATCCAGCTCCGGCTTCAGATTCGGATCCGGATCCAGATCAGGTTCATTTACACCTGCCGGGTTTTAGCGGTAAACCGGCTTCCACAAGTGTGACGCTTCTTTTGAGCGACGGAAAATAATAATTTAGTATAAGTATATAAGTATAATTTTAGATCACAATAATCTTCCAATTTAGAATGAAAATTGAAAAAAGAATTAACGGAACAAAACACAGTTCGATTAAAAACGTATCACACATTTTCCTGAGCCACGAGGAGCCGCAGTATAGGAATGAAAGAGCCGCGGGTTGCGACCCCTGCCTTAGTGACATACATGAAGAAAGGACAAAGTGTCCCTCTAGTGGTGGGTTGCTGGTTTGTTTTTCTCTAGCTGATTTATTTGGCCTTGTACTGATTACATTATATTATTACATGATTACATTAATGGAAAAAATGTGAGATACTAGAACAAGACTACACAATTGGTTTGA
Source organism: Acestrorhynchus altus (assembly GCA_034509495.1). NCBI lineage: Eukaryota > Metazoa > Chordata > Actinopteri > Characiformes > Acestrorhynchidae > Acestrorhynchus > Acestrorhynchus altus. The sequence goes on along the minus strand of CM067502.1, from coordinate 14,066,394 downwards.
GGCCCACTTAGCCTGTGTTCCAATTCCATCCCAAAATTAGGAGTGCTCAGTAAATGCGGAAGATTCTGACCTATTAGGCCTCTAATTAGGGCTATTTTGAATGACAGCCCAAGTTATACAGTATCCAGAAGCCAGTCTACCTGTTGCCTGTTGTAAGGTATGGCTTTAGTATGAGCTGCTCATATTCAGTACTTGACTTCCATTTTGACGGATTTCATTCCCAAACAGATTTAATCTCCACTGTCAAAACTCAAACACACATTTTCCTTCCTTTCTGCTGGTTTACTGGATGGAGCACACAAAACCAAAAGGACCCAAAAAGAAACAGAAGTCAAAAAAACTTAATTTCATATACCAGTAGATTCTATAAACAAAGGCAAGTGCGCAGAAACACTTCTCAAAAATGGTCCTGAAAGCAGCTCTGAGGCAGAACAAAGGAGAAGATGGACCTTTAGAAATGTGCGTGTGCTCCTCATATTTTTATATATGAGTGCATTGCAGGAAAGGTGTGCAGTTGAATTAATTCAGTTGAAACTGAATTAATGAATATATTTTAATAACATGTTATAATATGTATGTTGATTTAATTCATGTGTTTACATAAACACGTGAGGGGGGTGTTTGTTGGTGTGTTTGATTATATCGTGTTTATTTATCATTTCCTGGGTTGTATCTGTGTTCATATGAATGGGTCTCACTGGGAGACACTCTGAACCGATTCCTGAAGCAAAAGCGCGCCTGGAAGCATGGCGTCACTAAGGCGTCAAGGCAGCATGCCTGACTTTTCTCTGCCGGTGACGCAATCGTGACGTTTCCAGTACTGGTCATCACTCTGCGACGCCGTTGTCTACTGTCCACACGTGAGCTGCAGGTCTGCTGTTCCAGTAAACAGGTAATCTGTTATGGTCGCGTTAATGTGGTGCACAAATCGCACCTTTAAACACACGGACTGTGAACTGGGAACACGTCGGTTTGGGCATCGACAGCAGCTGAACAGTAATGTAAAGCTGAGAGAGCCACAGGGTCTGATCTGTCTGATCTCAGATTAAATACTCACACAGGGACGTATTTGATCATAATGTATTTAAAGTGCAGGGTTTCCGAAAAGGGCCCTGTTGGTAAGGGTGCAGTAGACACTCAATGGTGAGTGTTAAAGATTCAGAGAGTAACCATCAGGTATTAAATACACCCAGAAACTGAAACACATCAGATTGAAGCCACAGAAATGCTTCAGCAGCCAAAGATCAGTGAAGTCTGTGAGTGTAGGTTTATATATATATATATATATATATATATATATATATATATATATATATATATATATGAGAGGGAGAGAGAGATGCTATAGGAGTAAAGTGGATTCTACTAATCAAGTATTTTATGTAATATATATATATATATATATATATATATATATATATATAATATATATGCAAGAATATATTCCACATATTAGAAATGTGAACTTGAACAGAAATGATTTAGGCTAAAATGAATTGTGTTAAGTGTAGATTAATAAATATTCACACACACACACACACACACACACACACACACACATATATATATATATATATATATATATATATATATATATATGAGAGAGAGAGAGAGAGAGAGAGTGAGATGCTGTAGGAGAAAACTGGATACTACCTTCCAATCAAGTATTTTATGTAATATTTTATATATATATATATATATATATATATATATATATATATATATATATATATATATATATATTCACTATTATTATTATTATAATAATAATAATAAAATAAGGTACAATCTGAGTTCACATTTCTAATATGTGGAGTATGTCCTTGCATCTTGATAAGCATCATTAAAATGACAACTTTACAGCTGAAGCAAAGAATCTTTTTTAGTCAGAATCAGAATTACTTTATTAATTCCAGAGCAAAATAGCAAAAATCTAGTCATTTTTGGAGCATTTCTATTAATCAGTTCATCATGAAATGTTTGCACTGTGAGAACAACTGAAAGTTTGTGGTCCTGTCAGAATGTGGCAAAATGATGCTCACTGACGCTTAGACAGCTGCTGTAAAAGTAGTCAGCTAGCTTCGAAGGCAGCATGTCACAGCATGCCAAACCAAATTTGAGTATGTTTATAGTATGTTTACAGTACAGTCAAAGTCAGAAAAGTGTTGACAACCCAGAAGTTTCTCCAGAAAATGATGTATTTCTCCCAGAAAATTTTTGCAATTACACATGTTTTGTTACACACATGTTTATTTCCTTTGTGTGTATTGGAACAACATAAAAAACAGGGAAGAAAAAGGCAAATTTGACATAATTTCACACAAAACTCGAAATGGGCCAGACAAAATTATTGGCACCCTCAACTTAATATTTGGTTGCACAACCTTTGGAAAAAATAACTGAAATCAATCGCTTCCTATAACCATCAACAAGCTTCTTACACCTCTCAACTGGAATTTTGGACCACTCTTCTTTTGCAAACTGCTCCAAGTCGCTCATATATAAAGAGTGCCTTCTCCCAACAGCAATTTTAAGATCTCTCCACAGGTGTTCAATGGGATTTAGATCCAGACTCATTGCTGGCCACTATAGAATTCTCCAGCGCTTTGTTTACATCCATTTCTGGGTGCTTTTTGAAGTATGTTTGGGGTCATTGTCCTGCTGGAAGTGACCTAGGACGCAAACCCAGCTTTCTGACACTCTGCCCTACATTGCAACCAAAAATCCTTTGGTAATCTTCAGATTTCATGATACCTTGCACACAGTCAAGGCACCCAGTTCCAGAGGCAGCAAAACAACCCCAAACATCTTTGAACCACCACCATATTTGACTGTAGGTACTGTGTTCTTTTCTTTGTAGGCCTCATTCTGTTTTCGGTAAACAGTAGAATGATGTGCTTTTACCAAAAAGCTCTATCTTGGTCTCATCTGTCCACAAGATGTTTTCCCAGAAGGATTTTAGCTTACTTACATACAGTTTGGCAAACTGCAGTCTAGCTTTTTTATGTCTCTGTGTCAACAGTGAGGTCCTCCTGGGTCTCCTGCCATAGCGTTTCATTTCATCCAAATGTCGATGGATAGTTTGAGCTGACACTGATGCTCCCTGCGCCTGCAGGACAGCTTGAATTTCTTTGGAACTTGCTTGGGGCTGCTTATCCACCATCCGGACTATCCTGCATTGCAACCTTTGATCAATTTTTCTCCTCCGTCCACATTCAGGGGGGATTATCTACAGTGCCATGGGTTGTAAACTTCTTGATTATGTTGCACATCATGGACAAAGGAACATCAAGGTCTCTGGAGAGGGACTTTGAGATGAACCTTGAGATTGTTGATATTTTTCCACATTTTTGGTTCTCAAGTCCTCAGACAGTCCTCTTCTCCTCTTTCTGTTCACCATGCTTAGTGTGGTACACACAGACACACAATGCAAAGATTGAGTCAACTTCTCTCCTTTTTATCTGGTTTCAGGTGTGACTTTTAAATTGCCCACCCCTGTTACTTATCACAGTTGAGTTTGAATGAGCATCACATGCTTGAAACAAAATTATTTTCCCTCAGTTTTGAAAAGGTGCCAATAATTTTGTCCGGCCCATTTTTTTGGAGTTTTGTGTAAAATTATGTAAAATTTGCCTTTTTTCCTGTTTTTTTGTGATGTTCCAATACACACAAAGGAAATAAACATGTGTATAACAACATGTGTAATTGGAAAAATATTCTGGGAGAAATACATTCAAGGAAGAAATTCAGGGATGCCAACACTTTCGGCCATGACTATATGTATCTATGTTATATAGATGTGTTAAATGTTATAGTAAAAAGTAGGGTGTCCTAATTTTTTCACATTGTGTTTTTCAAAATTATATATTGTCATTCAATAATCACCATTCCACTTTAATATATCAGGATGTGGTTTTCTGACCATATCACCCAGCCCTAATGGACAGTACAGTGATATATTCATGTGACTCTGTCAAGTGTATCTAGTGGTGTGTGCCAGTTAGTGCAGTGGATAGAAATATTGGATTGAAACTGGGGAATACTGCCTTAGAATCTAGTTTTAAAAATAATTTCTTTTAAAAGATCTGAATTAAACTGAATTGCACATTCTTCATACACAATATCTCTGAAGAGCAGGTACACACTGTTTGAGTTTTGATATAAGGTTTTTGTTTGAAGGTTTTTGTGTTGTCTCGCATTCACTGCATTGTAGCTAATGTAATTTGTCTTTCAGATATGAAATGGTGAACAGGACCTGTAACTGAGCACAATTGTGAGCAATCACCACTAATCCTGTTATACACTGTTAAATACAGACGGAACGAAAGGGGGATGGTGGAGAAGATGGCAGCAAACAGTGAGAGAGGTTCTGAAAAGACAGCACAGAAGAGAATGAAGGAGAAGAAATTTAGTCACAATAAAGGAGGGAGAAAAGGAGATGGAGGTGAAAAGAAGCATTTAGATGCGATGTCGGTGGGCTATTTCCGCCGTGTTTACAACCGACTAAATGAAGAGTTCCCAGATGATGAGGAGCAAGGTGAGATGTTCATATTTGGTCTGGATGTCAGCAGTTTGCTTTAATTGTTTTTACACATGCAGTTAATCTGAAGTGCAGCAGTTGTAGGAAGCTTCTGTTGTTTCAATGCACAGTTAAAGAAATCACTTCCAGTAGACTTTGCATGAGGAGGAAACAGCAGAAGGCTTAATGGATTGATTTGACCAAATAATAGTCCATAGATACAGTTGGGGAAAATAAGAATTTGATACACTGCAGATTTTGCAAGTATTCCAACCTTAAAGAATGGAGAGGTCTGTAATTTTTATTGTAAGAACACTTCAAATGCGAGACGGAATCTAAAAAAAATCCAGATAAACACATTTTTTTATAATGAATGTACATTTATTGTATTCATAAGTATTTGATACAATAGAAAAACAGAACTTAATATTTGGTACAGAAACCTTTGTTTGCCATTACAGAGGTCAGATGTTTCCTGTACTACTTCTCCAAGTTTGCACACACTGCTGCAGGGATTTTTACCCACTTCTCAATACAGATCTTTTCCAGGTCTTTCTGGTTTCGGGGCTGTCAATAGGAAACAATGAGTTTCAGCTCCCTACAAAGATTTTCTGTTGGATTCAGGTGTGGAAACTGGCTAGGCCACTCCAGGACCTTGGAATGTTTCTTATAGAGTCATTCCTTATTTGCCCTGGCTGTGTGTTTTGGGTCATTGTCATGCTGTAAGACCTAGTCATGACCCATCTTCAATGCACTTACTGAGATTGTTGGCCAAAATCATGCGATACTTGGCCCCATCCATCCTCCCTTCAGTGTGGTACAGTTGTCCTGTCCCCTTTGCAGAAAAAAAACCCAAAGTATGATGTTTCCATCCCCATGCTTCACAATTGGGATGGTGATGGTCTTGGGTATGTACTCATCCTTGACAAGGTCCTACTGTGTACCTTCTGGTAAACATGTGTCCTTCTGACCAGTGAATACATATGTTTGTGGCAAACATTTCATCACAGTTCAGTAAACAATACTAAAGTCAACAGTTATGTTAAAGTCAGAGTACTGAATGCTGACTGTTACCTGAAATGTTTTTATGTCATGATGGCTGTGATAATAATCCAAAGTCAAAGTGGATCTGACATGATATGACACTTTCTGCCACTGTGTGGGGTCGTTCATCCACTTTGATAACTGCATTCTAAGATATCAGCACTTATTTCTGTTTTTTTTCTTCTATAAATCAGTAGGGTATGCTTATTTTATGAAACTAAATTGTGAAAAGCTTAGGAATTTGCATGAGAATTTTGTCTTTCCAAATTTGCATTATGCAAAGGCAAAGCACCTGGATGTGTTGCTCTCCGCTATAAGTAACTATTACTTAATAGTCTAACCCCCAAAACCACAGCCCATAGATTTTACTACTTTATCAAAAGTGAAATCATTTGAGTATGGGTACATGAAATATGTAAGCCTTCTGCTTTCCTGTCCATTTTACTGTGAGAAGATGCATATGCACCCAGATGCTCTGTTGGCAGTGGTTTCCATGAATCGAAGAGACTGAGGGGCATATGTTCATTTGGAAAAATCTATTCATGAAACCACTATTTGCCATTCATTGTCAGAAAATATGAAAATGACAGGCAGTTAAGGTATGCACCAATTGCAAATCTTCTTCTTCTCCAAGCTCTGTTCGTAGAGAATGTTCTTTCTGAGGTGAAGGGAAAAGCTAGCATTGTCGCCATGGATATGACTGGCAGTATGGTTCTCCAGAAGCTGCTGCCATTGGCAGACCCCTCTCAGGTGGGAGAGGTGCTCGCTGAGCTGGGTGGAGAAACAGGATCAGAGTTCAAGGCTGTTTCATGTGAAAGATGTGGAGGTCATGTTGTGGAGAGTGCCATCAAACAGATGGCCAAGTGGAAGGGTAAGCTTTAAAACACAAAAGAAATCAGTTAATAGCCCAGATGATTTGGAAAGGGGCTTTTTCCCCACCTAAATGCCTGATTTGTAGCTTCCTGAAGCAGTTTCTCTGTCTCCTTTTAGAGGGCAAGCTCTCTGAAGACAAGAGCAGCTCCAAAACTGAAAAAGGTGAATCGGGTCGAGGGAACTGTGAGACGTTGGAGGCTCAGGTGCTATATTTGTGCCAAGTGGTGAAAGAGAACATTGTGGAGTTCATCAAAGACTCCCACGGAAGTCACGTTGTCCGAACTCTCATACATGTCCTTGCAGGCTGTTCAGTTCGAGATCAGTCTGATACTCAACCAGGTAATGAAACACTCTGTTAATCTCACTCACATTCACATACTACTGTTTCTCTACAACCCACTCAAAAACAGAGACTGATGAACATAATTTGGAACCAAAGTTGTTTGAAAAGGGTTCTAGTGCCCTCCTGTTAGCAATGACGTCTGTGGTGATAGTGTTGCAAAATTGAAAGATAAAGGAATTTTCACAAGAGGTCAGTGAACTAATAATAACTAATATCATGATATTAATAATGCCCTCTATACATCAGAAATGGAGAGAAACAAATTCTATTAGGCAGATAATCTGCCTCTAGTTGATCTGCTATGTAATATGAGAACAGTCCAAATATCTCTTTTGTTCCAAGCAATGTGTAACATCACATGTACAGTTTAATTTGCATTAAATCACATTACAGTCCTTCGATGTTACTGTGAATGCACACATTGCAATGACGATGATTTATTTATTTTATATCAGAAATGATTTATTGTGCTACCCTTATATTGACTAGTTTAATCTCAGTTCAGTTCAGAGTCATGATGTTCACAGCAATTTTTAGCTGGCATCTGTGAGGAACCTCCCTGAAGTTAAAAAAGAGTTTAGACTCTGCAGTGTGGAGCTGTTTCATAACAGAACATGGATACATAACATAACTATATAAAGCCATTGTGGAAAGAAATTGGTAGCCATTGCCTGGTGATTAGGGAACCAGCCTTGTAATTGGAAGGTTGCTGGTTTGATTCCAACTGGCAGGGCATGACTTATTATAAAACTTGGCTTTCAATTTTTTTGTGTTACTGCTGAAAACAGAAGCAAATGAACTTCTTACTGTTGTGTTAAGTACTTTGAATTGGTGTATATATCAAACGTTCTGCATGAGCTCTAATTATTATGGTTGTTGTTATTGTAACGCATTTGTGTCTCCTTTTCTTTCAGATAAAAATCAGAAAAAATCTGAACCTGAACTGGTAGACTTTGAAGTACCAGTATCATTTTGGTGGGAGTTGAAGTACCTTTCAGAATTTATGATGGAAAATGTTAATGGTGAGCTTCGTATCGTCTTACCCAAGAACACCTTTCATCTCAATTTGGTCAATAGTACATTTGAGTTGACCCTTAAAAACATTAGTAAATGAGCTGCAGCTTAAATTGCTTAAATGTGTTGTATCACACCTTCGGCTGTGACCGAAATGCATCCCTATTCCCTCATTAGTATTAGTATTAATAGGGATAGACTATTAAGTTTACTAAGTAGTGCAGAAACACTGAACACTTCATCAGTAATGCACGTCATCAAAGCTAACATAAACAAACGTGAGTGTCTGATCTGTGTTTAAGCTGTGTATGCACACAAACTGAATTCTGAATTAAAGTTAGTAAAGCTCTGTGCTGTTCCCCCTCTCACAGTTTGTGCCACCAACCCCACTGCCAGCGCTACGCTCCAGACACTTCTGATTGTCTGCCATAGAAAAAGACCCATACTGTGCAAGAAGCTAAACAAAGGCATCATTGCATACTTGACGTCTCTCAGCTCAGCTCCTGGCATCAGGTTAGGAGGATAAAAGAATGAATGGAAAAATGGAAGAATGTATAGTGACATGAATAATGCTCACGGAATTCCCCCCCCCCCCCCCCCCTTCACTCTCTCTTCTCAGTCCACTCCTTGTGTTTATGAAGGACCAGTCGTGCAGTCGTCTCATCCAGACAGTGTTTCAGTTCTCCAATAAAGTCCTACTCCGAGACATCTATAAGAACCATCTTAGGAATCAGCTGATGCCTCTGGCGCTTCACCAGTTCGCAAACTATACCGTCCAGTCCTTGATAGCAGCCTCAGTCAAATACAAAATGGTACTTCAGCTTAGGTCCCTGACCAGAGCTGGTCACCACAAGTTAAATTCATTTTAAATTGAACATGGTCTTTCCTTCTACTCTTCTAAATCTCCTCTTTTTTCCTCTTTACCAGTTCCTCAAAGTGTTTGATAAGCTGGTGGAGGGGTTAGAAGCAATCCTGGCAGCAGGGAACATGGGTGTCATAGTTCAGCTGGTAGAAAGCTGTGTACATAGAGAGGAACTGCAGATGAAGATGTTGCAGCACCTCCTTCAGGTGAGTCAGCAGCAAACAAAACATAATAGCCTTTAACAGTTATTTGGGGGAATTATATGGAGGCTTGGAGACCAAAAACCATAAAGTGTGCAGCAGACTTAGCTGGTATTACAGGTGTTGTTGGGGAATGTTGCAACTGTTTACCTGCATTAAACTGAATCAAACAAATTCCCTCTCAGGCTTTTCACTGCGACGATCCCGCCACACGACACAACTCTTGTCTCCCACTCTTTCTGTCTTTGATGACATATGAGGTGTTTTACGGCTCAAAGTCAGCAGAGGGCGATGGTGCTCCTCAGGTACAGCGAAGACATTTTTTACAATCAATCTTGGACCACTGGGAAAATGTTAACCTTCCTGAAAGCATTCATTCTTGTTGATGTAAAATGCAAGATTTTGTTTGAATTATTTCCGTAAGAACCATAAACTCTAAGGGTCTGTATGTGGGTCCACACTCATAAAAAGTAATGTAGTAATAATATTATTAATCATTATTAGGTGCCTTTATTGTCATTTATATATTATTTCTTCAGTAATCAAGCATGGTGAAAGGGCTCATGTTTATCTGCTCCTAAGAGTCAGATTCTGTTCTGTTTGTATTCTGTTCAGCAATTGGTGCATCTTAAAGTAGCTATATAAATACTGGGACCAGTAGTTGTTGGATGATCACCATCCAGCCTGACCTTCAACTCATCCCAGAAGTTGATAGACCATCATAATTTCAGAGTTGTTGTGTTTTATACCACTATAGCCCATGCCTTGCATGGTGTATCTGCTCCAGAGTCCTGTTCTATTCTATTTGTATTCTGTTCAGCAATTGGTGTAAATTAAAGCTATATAAACACTGGGGTAGTTTCTTGATATACATATGCATGTTTTGGGTGATGACAATTAACCCAATGGTTGTTTTTTTTTGTCATTCCTAAGTATTAAGTCTTAAGGAGTTGTGAGAAGTGTGATTTGTTTCTATTGGAATGCAGCAGGGTGGGCAAACTTGCACCTGTTTTTCAGTGATTTACTCCTTCTGGCCTTGAGTCTTGAGTCAGATGATTGCATCATCATTTTCCCCCTTTTCCCCTTTGGCTGCAGAGCCGCCTTTCGATGTGCTACCACGGCTCCCGCCTGGTTCAAGCACTAGCCTCATTCAAAGACCGCTCCATCCTGATGAACAGCCTCCACAGTCTAAGTCCTGCTGACATAATATCTTTCGGCACAGACCGGACTGGCAGCCATGCCCTTCAGGCCTTGATCACATTGTCCAGTGACAAAGGGAAGGGAAAGATTTTGAGGAAGTTGGAGGTGGGAGAACAATGATTATGTTCCAAAAGAAAATTAAAAAAAATATATATATATATTGTTGACACCAGTCGTAACTCTCCCTCTTTCTCAGGGATTGTATGCACAGTTGGCCTGCTCCCGTTACGGCAGTCGTCTTGTGGAAGCTGTGTGGAACAGCGCCACTGTCAGCCAGAAGCTGAGCATTGCAGAGCAGCTGGGTGAGATGATAAAAAATAAAGTCCATGTTTAAAGATTTATCTGGTCATAGCTGAATGATGAGAGTTTGGTTTCGGGAACTGAGAATACTGTTGTCTCTTTGTTCAAAAGGAACAGACTGTTAAATATCAGGCTAAATCCACAGCCCTTGACCTTTTTTATTATGCCCTTCAAACTTGACCTTTAAAGGTAAATCATAACGGCTACTTCCAGAAGAACGTGAAAGCAAAGGGTAAAAAAAAAAAAACACTAAACAACTTTTGAGCATGCCCGTCAGTTTAGAATTGTGAACTATTCAGACTAATGTCAGATATAGGCCACTCTTAAAAGATGTATGGAAAAAAATCCCTTACATCCTGTGTGAACTTTATTACTTTTTTACTTTAGTCAAAAGCCCTTTATTTAGTTCTGCATCTCAGCTTGGTCAGTTTGTCTCAACTCAAAAACATAAGTTAATTAGTTGCAGCCTGATTTGATTAAATACTGTTCAAGATGTTATCCCTCTTTATTTGCTTACTGATTATTCCAGCAGTAGTTTATAATGCTCCTAATGCATGTTTTACCCACATTTTTTTTTCCTGCAATTTGGAAGAGTCCATTACCCAACCCTGTTAATCAGATTTATTCTGTATCATGATGCAGCAGTGAAAATTCCATCAAAATCAGTCCACTATTTGCTGACTTCCCCTACAGATGAGAACTGAAAAGCCATACTATCTAAATAGATTGAGCTGTAGTGGATTTTTTTTGTCTAATGTACCTCTGCTGAATGGTAGAGATGGGGTAATCAGGTAAAGTTCAGCACATTCTTCAGTAAGAGTTATGACTCCAGAATATGCTCTACCAAAAATTTGAACAGAATGTAAAGGGTTAACAATTGGGTTAAATGGGTGCTGGGAATGAAATCCCAGTAATGCTCTACATTTCCTGATTTACTGAGGTCTTCTAATACAAAGTAGGATGAAAAAATCATATCCTGATATTTTAGATTAATAGGTGATTATACTATACAATAAATAATGTGAAAAATACAATTGACACGCTATGAAATCCTTCTCTTTTACTATATTACTATATATCTTACTTTTTCCTTTATAAACACCAAGTTTAATACCCCCTCAATAGTGTGTACACAGCCCATATTGCACTCTGTTTATATCCCGTAGATGTAGATGAGGCAGATACTCTATTCAGGAGCTACAAAGCATTTCCTGTAAGTGTACACTAAGCCTTATCCAAAGTGCACATAACATTTCTCTAAATTAAAAAAAAAGTTTATCACTACAGTGGTTTTGTCTAGCTTGGTCTTACATTATAGAACAGACAAATTCAAGTCAATTTCAGAGTAATATAAATATTAAATATTTATTTTAAGGAAATGATTACCATGTTCAAAATGTAGCTTTTCAAAAACCCACATTAAAGTCTTTATAGTTCAAAAGTCTATTAACATGTCCACACCAGAACCCTCTGACACTATATTGTCCTCCAGCACAGGTGTGAGGGGTGGTGGTGGTGGTGTTGGGGGGGTATAAAAGTGAAGGTCAAGGAGTGGGTCAGAAATGATGGGGGAGTGCCAGCTGACTTTGCTTCACTGCAAGTAATCTGATGAATAAATCTGTTTATATTATTCAGAAATAATTTGCATATGTATAGATGTCCTTATTAGGGAAAATGTTCCTACATTTCCATCCACATGGCTGATATTCCTTATTCTATTTATTGTGATCTTAATTTCATTTGTCCCTTTTCCCTTCTTCCTTTAAATCAGCTCCACTTACCATACAGGAGCACTTTGTAGTTCTATAATGTTGTCTATCTTCATTACATTCTTCATTAGCCTCTTTTGACCACGTTCTTCAGTTTCAGGACCCCACAGGACCACTGCAGAACAGGAATGATGTGGTTGGTGGGTCATTCTCAGCACTGCAGTGATGCCAATATGGTGGTGATGTGTGTTACACTGGCATGAGTGGATCAAATGCAGCAGTGCTACTACAGTGTATAAACACTGTTCATTCACTGTCCATTCTGTTATATAGCCCTAACTAGTTGCTCCATCTTGTAGAAGTCAGAAGATTATCCGTTTGTGTTGGTCATCCTCTAGTCCTTTGTCAGTGCTCACATTGCCCACAGTACACTATTGGGTGGACATTTCTCATTGGTGGAATATTCTCAGGCCAGCAGTGACACTGAGGGGTTTAAACTCTCCAGCAGCACTGCTGTTACTGCTCTCATCGAATCATACCAGCATAGCACATTCTAACACACTACCACCATGACATTGTCACAGCAGTCCTGAGGATACCCGCTCTTTGGTGGTCCTGTGGGGGTTGTCCTGCCTATTGAAGAACAGGGTGAAAGTAGGATATCAAAGTATGCAGTAATAGGTCGACTACATTCTGTAACAGTGAAAAGTAGAAACAACCATAATTCTGTGGTTAAATTTATACACTAACCTTTGTGCTTTTTTGTGTCGTCAGTTCCTAGTGAAGCACAGCTGCGATCGGATCAGTTTGCTCGCCATGTCTGGGGTAAATGTGGGTTAACACAGTTTCAGAAGAGACGAAGATCCTGGATGGAGATCCAGACTGGACAGTCTAAGAAGAGGAAAATGTTCAGTGACATTCTAGATTAACAGTTTTTTTTTTTGAATTTACACAAATGCTCCAGCATACTGTGAAGACCGCTACAAAACTGCACAGTCGGTGCTGATCAGTAGAATTCCATGAATGATGCTGTGAAGTGGTGTTAAACAGTCTTTTTGTAAATATAGAAATTCACTATTTTACAGTTCTGAAATTTTCTGAATGTGTTGGTGGTTTTGTTTGCGATTTGACAGGAAATTGGTTTAAAGTATACTTTATATGATTCAAATAAAGTGTAATTTTACTGTATTTTTAAAGGGCCCATATCACAGAAAATGTTTAATTGTAGTCTGTAACAAGAACAACCAGACAAACCTGGTGTTGCCAGATCACCATCAGATGCATAGCGTTTGTCTCTGGCATTTTAACAATGGAAAGGTAGGATTCAAAATGCATACCCTTCTCATGAGAAGTCCTTAGGAAATGCTGGCGCTTCATATCACTTCTGAAGTTTAATCTCTGCTATGAAACTCCATTCAGCACAAACCTGCACAGTTCACACTTGGTCCTGTCTCAAACTGAAGCATATTCCCTATGAAGCAGTGACAGCACATTTCCTTCTCTTTGCCATTCAATTGGAGGAAATTCCAAGATATTCCCAATTTACTCTCAAGTAAGTAAGGCAGTACTCTCAAGTGGCCAAAGAATTGAACTTTTTGGACCGACCAGTGATGGACACCCCAATCTTATTGCTGATTTTAAATGCCTTTATATCAGACAGATCATGTACTTTTTGGAGGTGCTGCCATTTCTCAATACACAACGTACACTGCACAGGAGACAGAAGGAGATATTTCACAAACTTCAGGAGATCTACATCGTGGATGCATATAAATCGAGTTTAAACAGTTTTCAAACAACTTTGTTGTGCAGATGAAGTTCAAATTTGCTTGCTAAATTAAAGGAAGTCTCAATTTCAGTGCCAGTCAGATTAATTTAGTGGAGTTTATGTATGTTTTTGCATAAGGGTTCTTGAGGTGTTTCTGAACTGTTTGTTTTTTTTTAAAGAAAGAACCTTGCGGTCCACCACTAACCACCAAAAAGCTCATGTCAAACATGTTCCATAGAGCCTATGGTTTACTATTAATAGTATATACAGTTGTGCCCAAAAGTTTACAAACCCCTGCAGAATTTTTGCTTTCTTGGCTTTTTTCAGAGAATATGAATGACAACACCACAACCTTTTTGTTCCACTCATGGTTAGTGATTGGGTGAAGCCATTTATTTCCAAACAATATTTATTTTTTTAAATCATAGTGACAACCAAAACATCCAAATGATCCTGATCAAAGTTTACAAACCCCAGTTCTTAATACAGTGTGTTGCCGCCTCTAACATCAGTGACAGCTTGAAGACTTTTCTGGTAGTTGAGGATGAGGCTCTTTATTTTCTCAGATGGTAGCTGGTCATTCTTCTTGGCCAAAAGCCTCCAGTTCCTGTAAATTCCTGGGTTGTCCTGCATCAACGGTGTGCTTGAGATCACCCCAGAGTGGCTCAATGATATTGAGGTCAGGAGACTGAGATGGCCACTCCAAAACCTTCACTTTGTTTCGCTGAAGCCAATGACAGCTCGACAGTTCGCCTTGTGTTTTGGATCGTTGTCATGTTGGAACGTCCAAGTACGTCCCATGCGCATCTTCCGGGCTGATGAGTGCAAATTTGCCTCCGTATTTGCTGATAACTTGCTGCTTTCATCTTTCCTTCAACTCTGACTGTTTCCTGTGCCTTTGTAGCTCACACATCCCCAAAACATCAGCGATCCTTCTCCGTTTTTTACAGTAGGAATGGTGTTCCTTTCATCATAGGCCTTGTTGACACCTCTCCGAATAACGTTTATAGTTTTGGCCAAAAAGTTTGATTTTGGTCTCATCACTCCAAATTACCTTGTTCCAGAAGGTAGGAGGCTTGTCTCTGTGATGTTTTGTGGCATTTGTGCAGTAAGGGTTTCTTCTTGCCACTCAACCATGCAGCCCATTTTTCTTCCATTAGTCTTATTTTTTTATCTTTAAACAGACACCCTGCTAGTTTTCAGAGAGTCCTGTATTTCAGCTGATGTTATTTGTGGGTTTTTCTTTGCATCCCAAACAATGCAAAGAAATTCCTGGCAGGTGTGACTGAATTTTTTTGTTAGTTTATTTTACAGAGGCCCTGATTTTCCATTTGTTAATCACAGTTTGAACTCTGCTGACTGGCATTATCAATTCTTTTTGTATCCCCTTCCTGTTTTATACAGTTCAACTACCTTTTCCCGTAGAGCCATTGACAATTCTCTTGCTTTCCCCATGACTCTCAATCCAGAAATATCAGTGGCTGACTGGATCCCAGAAACTCACTCAGCTTTTATGCACAAACACTGATTACAAGCAAACAGGTCACAGGTGAGGATGTTACCTTTATTAGCCATTCAAACCAATTTGTGTCAACTTCTGTACATGTTATCAGGTCAGAATCACAAGGGTATGTGAAATTTTGATGAGGGTCATTTGGATGTTTTTGGTTGTCATTATGATTTAAAAATAGAAAAAAAAAAACAAGTCATTTGACAATAAATGGCTTCACCAAACCATGAGTGGAAAAAAGTTTTTGTGTTGTCCTTCATATTCTCTGAAAAAAGGCCAAGAAAGCAAAAATTCTGCCGGGGTATGTAAACCTTTGAGCACTACCTCCAGAAACCTGGGCTTGTTTATGTGAGCACAGATTTGGTATCCTGGTGTGAAGCAGTGACACCCATTAACAAGGTGGCTACCTAGCTTTGAAACAAGTGCAATTTCACAAAACGTTTTTGCACCAGAATAAAGCATAGTGGTAGCTGGCACCATAAAGTAGACGTGACAATGTTTAAGGTGGTATCAAGACTCAACTTCATACTTCTGTCCAGTTTTCAATACTGGTCAGATTCATTTAGTTTAACTACAGCTCTGAATTGGGTTTTATTATCTAGCTCATGTGACTTCTAGCTTCTTCTAATCAGTGACATTGAGGAGTTTAAACACTCCAGCAGCACTTCTTTGTCTGATCCAGCAGAGCATACAGTTCATTAACTGGCTCTATGGACAGAAATATTTGGACACCTACTTGTTTTTTTTATTTCTTCCATAATTAATAGTATTAAAGATTTTATCCTATCCAGGGAAAGCTTTCTACCATATATTGGAGCATTGCTGTGTGGATTTGACTGTGACAAGCATTAGTGAAGTCAGGTTGTTGGGTGACAATCCAACAAGTACTGGATGGTGCAGCATCATTCCAGAGAACACCATTCCATTGCTTCATAGTTCAATACAGGGTGGCTTTTCACCCCCTCTAGCCCACACCTGGCATTTAGGAATAAAGCCAATAGGTTAAGGTTTATATACTCCAGAGAGTCCTATTCTTTTGGCAATACTTCTCTACTGGACAAACTGTGTGTACATTGTGTGTTCCCATCTGTCCCAGATAAAATACACATTTGAGGCAAATACAGATCACTTTTGGCATTCCTGGCTCAGATGTATCACATTTGGGACGAACATTCATTGCTATCAGGGGTGTCAGCAATAGGTGCAACTTAAAGTACCTGAATGCTTTCATTAGAAGGAATGTCTACAAACATTTGGACATGTTTGTCACTAAATATTTATGGATATGGGGGGCTATGCTTTGACTAGGGGGGTCTAGGGGTAACCCCCCTCAGGACAGTAAAAATGGTCAGCATTATGAAAATAAAATTATTTTAACATACAGCTATTTATAGAAATTGCCTCATAGCATCAAATTTCTTTGAAGAGACACATCATTCAAAGTTGGAGTTTAGATACAGACCTTAAATGACTTATCTACCATCTATTCACAAACAAAATGTAGTGATCAGGCAGATATGAAAGTAGTGTAAGTAAGGTAATGTCAGTTTACATTAAGGTCAGTATGAATAACAGGCCTATATAATCAAATTCACTTTCTGGTGTAAACAGTGCTCACTAGCTTTTTTCTTCTTCACTGTACTCCATCAGACCTGCTGCTTCAGTCCAATCATGTCCAATTTTTTCTCCCTCTTTCCTGTAAAAATCCTCTCATCTGACCGCTCCCTTTATGAACTAGGAATTTATTATAAACAAGTATCTGTTAAATATACATAAATAAGTCTGCCCTAAATATTAAAATGTTAAATGCATATTGATAAATTGGCTTTTTTTACTATAACATTACCTTCATCAATCATCAGGGTTCACTTGCTAGCATAATACTTTTGGTTAATTAAAAATTTAAATAGTTTATAATTTTCTTTACTTGTGTTGAAAATACACTCAGGATGTCATGTTTACATACATAGTTTGTATCTTTTGGCTACTGAGCTTAAATTAGGGCTTTCCCAAACCTCCTCCGCTGACAGAATAACCAGCAAACTGATTGGCTCTTTTTGTTTAAGGGCGGGAACTTTTCCAAAAACACACTAGTACCCCACATGTTGAGCGTCAGGACAAGGTTGCACAGACATTGTGGGGCAGTAGCGCCTCCATAGGTCAATGTGCATCAATATTTCATTACATTGCAGAGATGGGCTCTCGAGTTAGTGACTTGAGTCAAACTTAAGTCACATGCAGATAGACTTCAGACTTTACTTGCAACTTGTCCATGATGACTCACATTTTGACTCAGACTCTTGAATAAAAACTCATGAACAATAAGTGTTTTCATTATCCTGACAGTGTGTGAAATTTATAGAACCTGACTGTATTTAATTGACATTTTAAATGAACATTTTAAATAGATCTAACAATGTCCATGTTTGGACATATGGTGTATTTTTGTATCTAAACAAAAAAAAAAGAGGACAACCAATTACATCAGAGATTATTCACCTTTATCAGTCTTAAAGGTACAACATCTACCTCATCCCATTCAATTCTATGAATCACGTTTGGAATATGGTTCTTTAAAATCATTTGTACAAATCAATAAATATTACTAGTATTGAAAGTGTTTTATAAGGCTATTTGTTTGCTTAATTAGTGACTTGGATGTTTAGGTCTTTATGTAGACAATTTTGATCAAACGTTCATATCATTCAAACCTTAGTTGTGACATGAGTAAGCGGTACTGTGGAACCAAAGAGAGAAGGAATGAAAGGGAGTGAGCAGAGTGCAGCTGTGATCCACCCTCCTCACTCTTGCTCTGACTGAGTGGGCTGCGGACCATCTGAGTCCATGGTAGGGGCGAAGTGACATTCAGCTGTGAGATTCTCCTGACCAAGTCAAAACCAATCTAATGATAGAACGCTTCACACAAGGACCTGCAAAAGTCAAACAACTCTCGTTAATTGCCATTAGCCATTGTTGCAGAAATGGGTTAAATTAAAAGCCTGCAGTGGTTTTGTCTAGAGCTACCTTGTGTCAGTCATCTGCAGAGATGTATGGGAGTCCATTAAAGAACAATAACAGTTTTATGCGAAAGATTGTTCATTCTTTAGGGAGTTTAATGTAGTGGTATGAAATGACACTCTAGAGATTAGGCATGGAGCTCATGACTGTGAAGGACATTTGAAAAACACTGCTTGGTAGAACAATGGATTTTCTGTGCTTAACTTACATATCATTGGCTGAGAGCAGTTCATTACCAGCAGTAGCATTTAGCATATCTAGTATAATGTCTAGTATTTTGTGTTGTACAACAAATTGAAGGCTGATAGTGATCGTTATCTTTGTCCAGGGCTGTTGATTACTTGATTGAAAAGGATTACTTAATCAAGAAAAATGATTAAAATGTACATTTGCTATTAATCCATGATTTTTCAGTTTGAATGAAAAAAAAAAAGGATTCTGCATGTCAGTATAAAGCCACGTTCAGCAGATGGAATGCTCTCAATAAGGGAGAGTGGTAAACAGTAAATTACTTTTTGTCATTGAAAGGGAGGAAACTGGCACCAAATTGGAAACTGCATGTTAATGAATGAAAATGAAATGTTTTTCTTTCAAATTGTGTAAGTTTTCTTTAACTAATTCTCATATTTTATTTAATAAGGGAGAGCTTACTTGATTAGTGATGTATGGACAGTGAGAGCCCTGAGACAATGTTCTAAATATGTGGCTTAGTCTTACTAACCCTAATGTCTGGATAGAAGCAGTTTGTTTCTTGACTTTTCCTAATCCTGCAGTATTTAGTAATCCTAAGGGACATTGCAATACAGCCCCTTTATAGGCCAATTTAAGGATCAATCAATAACTACCTTCATATTCTGCACAGAACCAAGCTAAACAGAACATTTATTCAATTGGTAGAATGTGTGTTTTTTTTACTATTCTCTTTCCCCCTGCAGTGTTTAAACCCTGACCAGTCCTTTCATGGATTAACTCATTATGGCATGGTAAGTGTCAAACTTCAGTGCTTGCCTCCATGATCCAGTGACAGTCATCAGGCTTGATTCTCCCGCAGGACCCTGAATGTTGGGGATTTCCTGGGGGGCACTGAGCCTTGCCTCCCACCTCCTCATTAGCGGTCCGTTGATGGATAGCATGGTTAATTGTGGGCCTGGAAACCAGCTTTGGACCTGCCCATCTGCTCCAGCCCTGCAGCTGTGAACGCTTATCAGTTAGGAGGTCCTTCAGTGGAGTTACTCCAGCTGGGCTCATTTTCTTTCTTTCTCTCTCTCTCTCTCTCTCTCTCTCACACACACACACACACACTTGCAGGGAGCAGCACAAACTAGCTGATAGTGTGTTGTTATGGTTGCTGGTCTTGTCACTTCTGCTGTTGTTGACATTGTTCTCTCAAGATATTATCAATAAAGTACTTTAGTGCAATTTTCAGTTCCAACTGTTTGCAGAGTTCCCCTTTCGGAAACAGTGCATATTGTCATAAAGCAGGTGTAGTGTGTGTTGGAAGGTCATGACATTTTAAAATCATAAGAATCATTTAGTTTATTTGGTGTTAAAGGACAATTGCACAAGAATTCAGCATAATTAAACAAATAAGATGCACACAAAGTCATTTCAAGTGGTTTGATGCTCCATTCTGAAGAAAATTTGAAAAAATGGGTGGAAGCCGCATTAATGTTTAGGTCTTCGCAACTGCTTTATTACTCTCTCTGGCAATTTAAGACCCAACTTCAGTTTTGCAGATATCAAAAATAAGATGATCAACAACACAAAACAAAGGAACAAAAACATAAACCCTCAGTGAGCAAGCCAAAGGGCGACAGTGGCAAGGAAAAGCTCCCTCAGAGCTGGAGGAAGAAACCATGGGAGGAACCAGACTCACAAAGGGGAACTATTCTCCTCTGGAGTTTTTTTTTTTTCAGGATGAACTCATTTGAATACCACTGATTTCAGAAGAAACAACGAATGAGCAGGTGTCCCAAAACTTCCATCCATACAGTGTTTTAGTCAATAGGGTGTCCTAAATCCAGCATTATCAAGATGCTGAAGATCCAGGTGTAAGGTGACCTGTTTAACTGGGCTGTTTATTGTTAATTGTTAATTGTGCTATAAATTGTACATATTTCAGGCCAGTCTTTCTCTTTTTGCTCCAGAAGGATGCAGTTTAGGGACAGTACAGAGAAGATGCAGAACTGTTTTTATACACTGTATAAAATTAAACACTTGAAATCCAAGTCCAAATTAGAAGTTCATCCCTTCAAAAAATTGGGCCCACTGCTATTCACCGCTCTGGCATCTCATAATAGTTCTAGGTTGTCTTTCTACAGTCCCCAAAAATAAATAAATAAATAAATAAATAAATAAATAAATAAATAAATAAATAAATAAATAGTGCAAGCATTTAGTGATAAACTGATAAGTAGAAAAATTACAATGACTTAAAAGGTTTTTCTGACCTGACAATATTTATATCAAAATGCATTTACTACTGTACATAAGATATTAAGTATCTGAAATTTTATTATTTTATTGCTTTTTTCTAAGAACACGGGTCCTTCTGTTTGCTCTGCTTCTACTGCTTTAACTTGTCCAGCTTCAAATTTCAGTTAGCCATATTTGCCCGGCTGCTTTAGCTAATCTGTCTAATTAGGCCCAGAGCTGAGAGATGCTTAAATGTATCCTTCATCACCAATCACCCACCCAACACTGCAGTCTCATGTTGGTAATTAGCCCATCCACAGGGAGATTCAAAGACAGGGCACTGCAAGCCGTTATCTCTCCCCAAATTTTTGGAGAATGCAGGCAACAAAGGAGCACAAACACCCACATAGCTAGCAAAGGCCAGTTAGGTGCTGTACTACAACAAGTGAAATAAACACACATGCATCGATAAAATACCTTTGGGCTGTGCATTCAAATGGGTTAGACTGTATTTTTGGGCCTATTCAGGAACTACTGGAATACTTCTTTAGAATGTACTGATGAGCCTTTTCTACTGGTAGAAAAACATTCAATAAGCTGATTACAGCTTTAATGTTCAGCCACTTAGTTCCTCAATCCATATGAAACATGAGTGGAAATGATTCAGGTGTTCTAAAGTTATCTTATTCCCATTCTTTTCCCATTCCTTTGTGCATTCTGTTGTATATTCCTATATTTTTCATGTAAGTTGTTAGTTTCTCTTGAAGCCCCTTTTACACATTCATCATAATGCCATATTTAAGTTGACAAAGAGACATCAAACAAGCAGGAACCATTACAAACAATCAAGAGTACAACAGCTGATTTCTTCTGCTAACTTCCCTGGAAGTCTCGTACTGACAATATTTTTGAAAATGTCAAATCCCTCTTTTTTTCAAAGGTCTTTCTCCTTTCCATGCAGCTCAACTTTTCCTTTCTGTCTCTCCCCAAAATGACAGGTGATAATGGAAGCATTAACTGAGCTATCTCCACTCTCCTAAACTGGTTAAGCTGTTTGTATGTTTTGCTGACTGGATTTCACTCTTGTCAAGCATGTAAACAAACCAATATTTGCTTGGCAGGCTTAGATTATCTACTGGGGCTTTCATTACGCCATGATTAAACTTATTTGTGGTGAAATATTGGGTTTTAGTGCAGTTAGAGGGGTTATAATGGTTATAATGGTTGTGATGACTGGAGTTTTTCTTTTACTAAGCTTCATTTCTTAGTAGTTCATTATTCGTCTGCTATGTAGCTCTTCTAAACTAATAAATAAAGAAAATCTTTCAATTTAATATGGTCAAACTTTCAAAATTGGACTTAGAAACATAGAAAACCATTAGAAAACATTTATTTTCTATAAAAGTTCATTTTTAACATAAACAGCAAAAAATTGCATACCAATAGGAATTTTGATATGTAAATACCATCTAATCTTACACAGATATAAGTGCATTTGTAATAAAATTGAGTTTTAATATCTTTATCATTAAAGTTGAGGAGACAACATACATAGAGTTTGTGAAAAACTGTCTTGAGTAGATTGACAAGGATATTTATAGTTTCTTCAAAATACTTGACAAAAAAACAACCTAAATTTCCTTTATTATGTTTGTTGTTTATGTATTTATGTATGTGTTAATGAGCAGTAAACATGCTCCGGAAGTCATGTTTGGCATTTAAACTGGGATATAATTCAGCTGGAAATTAGTGAATTCTTGCAAGTTGGATTACTTACTAATAATTCATCACATAATGATGAGCAGGCTCCGATAGAGAGAGTTTTGTAGTTTGTTTTGATATGTGTATCATATTTGTAGGGTACTCCAGTCCTGAGAAAACTGCACGCAACTGCCCATAAAGTGTGAATCTCGGGTTCTAAGAGTTAACCAGCATCTGCAGTGATTTAGCCACTTTGGTTTGTGTATTATGCATCACAGTCGTTTAGATTTCTGTTATTATGCTGTTATTAGGAGTTATCAAAT
>CM067502.1:13996095-14038595 GCA_034509495.1 Acestrorhynchus altus | reverse complement strand
TTATTTAGTTTTTGTGTATTTGAGCTGTTCTCTCAATTCAGTGAGTTAATCAGTACCTGACAAGCAAAATTGGTGAGAACAGTCTGATTCTACATACAATGTGTTAAGGCAGAGGCAAACCGACACCACCAGCAGTCTACTATGACAGCTGTATGTATTATGTATTATAAATGATATGAATTCAGTGGAGAAGAGGTGGGCCTTTCTGACTTGTGTAATGTGTAAATTTGCTAAACATAATGGAATTAATTGCTCTCTTCCTCTGGAGACCTAGAATAGATTGTGTGCTTTTTTTCTTTTTTTAGGGATTGTGTCATTCAGATACGCTTTTAACTCCAAGAGGGACACGTCCACAGGACGTGCAAGAGTCAGTAGCACCCAAGTGCACATAGCGAGGCGCAAAGCAGGATACATGTGTTTTTACAACCATTTCCACATTGCAAATACAATAGCTGTCATCAGCTGTGCCATTCTGGCCAATAAGAGACTTATTTGGAATGGTGCCAGCTTCAGCAAAGGAAGTTGCATCGTTAAAAGGATCTCATTTTCTGGATATTGCAGCTAAACATGTACAGTTTTATTGTTCTTATCTGTGGGACAAAATGACACACAGGCGATGACCTTTGGACAGTTCTTTCAGCTCTTTCATAATTGCGATGTTAACCTTTCTTTAACCCTTAACAGTCACAGTCTTACACTTAACCTGAAATTAACCCTAATCACAACAACTTACACTCAGTGGATCAGACAGTGTGCATGACCTACTTCTACACTTGAAAAAAATGGGTTTCTATATTGTTTTGAAAAGGGTTAAAAAGGACTCATGATCGTAGTGGAACCCCGTTTTAATGCTATATAAAACCACTTTAAACAGGATCTGTAGGCCTTCCCAGAAGGTTTTCCATACAAAGAACTTTAACTAGGTGAAGAACCATTCAAGTGTCCACATGGTTCCTTAACTCTTGGAACCTGAGATCCACACTTTGGAGACAGTTACATGTTTTCTAGGCTTCATAACTCAGGATCAGAGTAACTGTCAGACATGATACACATATCTCTACAAACTAGTTCTATCCATATCCTATCTATACATATCTATGGATCTATCCTATCTGTACTCTGCTCTGGTGGCTCATGTCATCTTTGTCATTGTGTAATGACTATCAGCAGGTAATCCATCTTAGAAAACAGCAAAAAATCACTAGTTTACAACTGAATTAAATCCAAATGTAAATGCCAAAGGAGCTTTCTAGTATATGTTCACTGCTCTGTTCACATGTAGAAGCTCAACCTGCATGCAGACTCTGAGAAAGAAAGAATCAGAAAGAAGGGTTTAAGGAGATTTATTGTCATTCACATCCCATGTGGTGAATGAAATTAGAATCCCAAGGTCCCAGTTACACCCAAAAAGCAATGTATTTAAAAATAGAAATGAACAGTATATAAGGGACTCTCCTTTATTTGCTCAGTGCCCAAATTTCAGAATAAAATTGGAAAGGGATCATACTGATATATACATAAATAACAAAAATAATAAAGGACATTCAGGTTGTTTATTTCTTTTTATTTGGACTGTGTCTTATTATTATTATTAGTAGTAGTAGTATTCATAATAATAATAATAATAATAATAATAATAATAATAATAATAATAATAATAATAATAATAATAATAATAATTAGATCTCAAATGAAGATAAGATTGAGTAGCCCAGGAACTGATAATGAAAATATTAATATTGTATAGGTATGTTGAATTACGTTTATGTAAAATTAGTTTAGGGTTCCAAAGATTAAAGAACCAAGCCGTGAAGACCACTTTTGTCTTTTAATATCCAAAGCATGTAAAGTTCTAACATTACTCATGCCAATGCCTGGGTGGTTTGTTGTTTGTCTTTCTCAAAGTTTGAAAATATCATAGATACTTTAGATGAATCACGGCATGTGGAGCAGGCACCAGCATGACCTTTGCAATAGAGATTAGCTTGTTTACTGCACTTTTCAAATCTAACAGACTGGACATTTTAGTGGAGCCGAGTTATTCATGGGGGTTTCTGGCTAACCCTACGTGGTTTGCTCCCAGAACCATAAACTGAGTAGTGTTGCACAAGATTTTCAGTACTTCTGACATTACCACATTCCTTAACTTCACCTAAACGTAATTCTAACCCACCACATGGAGTAACTCAAACCTTAATGCAGTTCTACTCAAATTGCTTAAGCTTAAGTGGCATATCAACAAAGGGAACTGCCCCTGAGAACAGTGTCAGAAACTATTATATAAAGGTGTTACCCCAGCTAAAGGAAAGAATCCTAACAAGACTTAAAGCAAGACATAGTGTTGATATCATTTTTGGAAGACAATGAGCTGTAAGTGGAATATAATTTAGGAAATCAATTTCAGCTTGAATTAAAAGTTATACTTATATTAAAAATTATATATGTATTTTATGTATAATGCTTATGAAGGAGGGTGAATATTTTCAGTTGACAGAACCCAAAAACATTATTTCCTAAGTCTAATAAAGTAAAAACTCTCAAAAGTAATTCCAATTAAAATGTACATTCATTTGTTACAATAACAAACAAACATAACAAGCTAAAAGTAATGGGAGAAAGAGGATCACCTGTCTACCCAGGGCGAATGTGCCAAAGTACAACTCAAAATAGTTCTGAGGGCAGTGCTGCCTCTAAAGATAAACAAGCGTATTTGGTTCAAATAACTAATTACAATAATCAGTTGGCAAAGCTTTAGAAATGTGTATCTGCAAGAAATGTGTGTAGTTCAGTTTGTTTCTTGTTTTAAAGAAATGCTTTTAATATGTTGAGGGTTTCTCAGAAACCGTTTGGAAAACTAGCCCGCTAGTTCTAAGCATTTCACAGCATTTTAACATGGAGAGTACCATGCTGTTTAAATTTGACAGTGTCACTTCACCCTAGTGATGCATGGTGCATTACTGCAGTGTCATGTATTAAAGAAAGATTTGATTCAAGCTACAGTCATGAATGAAGAACCTGTTAACCCTTAAAATTTGAGCAATAGTGAATTAGACCATATTGACCATAGCTAAATTCATGTGGTTGCATGGCACCATTGGTTGCAAATCCATTGAGAGGCAAATTCGCATTATGTAGATGCAGCTTTAGAGCACAACATTTCTTAGCTATCTAGCTAATAAGCAATATAAAAAGCATTTCTTTAAAAATCTTACACTTAACTGTACATTTTTCCTGCAATGCATCAACATGTGAAGCGAGGATCAGGTAAAGAGTTTTAAAGCTCTGCCTTCAGGTTATTTTAATGTTATTCTCAATTAATGGTGCTTGTTCTGCCTCAGGTAGAGCTGCCTTCAGAACTATTTTGCTGACTGATTTTACACACAAGCTCTGACTCCTGTCAGCTAAAATAATTACTTGACAATAATTACTTGTAAATGTAAAAAATATATATGATAAAAGATTCACAAGCAGATTCACAATGCTAGAAATGCTTGTAAGCACCCTTTGTCAGTGGAAATAATCCTTTTCCATCTAATCTCTCTACCAGACCACCAACCTCAACCAGTAATTTCTGTGTTCTTAAAATCAAATCAAGTTTATTGTCACATTACATTACACAGGTGTAAGGTTGAGTGATAACTTAGGTGTAAGTCCCTCACAGCAGTAAAACAGATGTATAAAAAACACAGAAGAAAAATAACAATAAAAAAAAATTATGATTAAAAAATATACATATATCCATCCATTATCTGCCACTAATCCAGGGTCCGCCTCCCAGTCAGCCATGTGCGGAACACCTCACAAGTGAGGCGACCAGGAGGCATCCAAACCAGATCCCCAAACCACCTCAACTGGCTTCTTTCAACATGGAGGAGCAACGGCCAAGCCGCTCCCAGATGACTGAACTTCTCTCCCTATCTCTAAGGGAGAGTCCAGCAACCCTGTGGAGAAAGTTCATTTCAGCCACTTGTTCTCGAGATCTCATTATTTTGGTCACTACCCAAAGTCAGAACATAGATTGCCCAGTAAATTGAGAGCCTTACCTTTTGGCCCAGCTCCCTCTACACCACAACAGACCGGCTTAGAGTCTGCAACACTGCAGATGATTCACTGATCTGCCTGTCAACTTCCCACTCCATCTTTCCCTCACTCGTGAACAAAACCCGGGGTATTTGAACTCCTCCACTTGAGGCAAAAACTCATTCCCAACCTTGAGAGGGCATTCCATGGTCATGGATTTTGATGTGCTGATTTTCATCCCAGCTGCTTCACACACGGCTGCAAACTGATCCAGCGAAAAGAGAAAAAATAAATAAATAAATAAATATATATATATATATATATATATATATAAGACTAAATACACATTAACTTACACTACACACATTAGTCCACTTTAGAAGTACTGTGTATATTGAAACTATAAAATGGATGTTTGCATATTTACATGTGCACTGGGTATAGAATTCAATGTAGCTGTAGTGTGAGAAGAAGGTGAGTGGGAGAAGGTCTTGGTGGGTGCAGTGGCAGAAAGTCTTTGGTGAGTGTTGTGTAACTGAGCAGCTGGTACTGCTCCAGTAGTAAGAAGTCCAGATGCAGAAAGACTTTATGTGGTGTGAAGGTGAGATTGTGTGATGAGACAGGTGCCATGAGTTGTGATTGGCTGTGCACTGGAACACTCTGTTACTGACTGTTTAGCAGCCTGGTGTCCTGGGGGAAGAAGCTGTCTCTGAACCATCTGGTCCTGGTCCTCATGCTTCTGTATCTCCTACCACTGGGCAACTTTGAGAACAAGCAGTGGCTTGGGTGGGTGGAGTCCATTATAATCATTTGGGTCTTCCTCAGACAGTGGCTGAAGTATAAATCCAGAAGGTTTGGGAGCTGAACCCTGGTGATGTGCTGGATGGTGTGCACCAACCTCTCAAGAGTGGTGCACTTACTGTAACAGGTGGTGATGCAGCCTGTCAGGATGCTCTCCACAGTGCAGGTGTAGAACATTATGAGGATGAGGGGATTCAGACCAAACCTCTTCAGCCTCCTGAGGAAGGCAGAGATCCCAGAGCTTTATGTTGAGCCTCGGTGGAAGGATGCTGTTGATTGCTGAACTGTAGTCCCTGAACAGCATTTTCACATATGTGTTCTTCTTGTCCGGGTAGGAGAGGGCAGTGTGCAGAATGAGGATCAGTAGATCTGTTTTGCCTGCATGAAAATTGCAGTGGGACTAGGGTTGCAAGCAGTGAGTTGCAGATGAAGTCTCTGACCAGCCTCTCAAAGCACTTGCATAAGACAAAGGTCAGACCAAACAAATGCCTGTCACTTAAGCAAGTAATGCTGAATGTGTTCAGAACAGGGTCAATGGTGGCCAGTTTGAAGCATGCTGGCCTGACTGAGAGGAAGAGTTGAAAATGTCTGTGAAAACTCCTGCTAATTGGTGTGAAAATGTGCTTCCACTTTGTCTCTGTACTCATGTTTTGTTGCTTTTATGGTCTTATGGAAAGCATAGTAGGTTTTTTAATACCCCACGTCTTCCCAGACTTCCCAGACTTCCCAAAGCAGCTGTATATGCATCCAGAGCTCTGCAAACATCACAATTAAGCTTCTGACACTGAATCCAGTGACTGAATCATCATATTCATGAATGCCGTTAGACGAATCACAGAACATCTCCCAGACCATATGATCAAAACAATCATAGAGCACAGAGTCTGACTGGTCTGACCAGTGGTGAACCTCCTTGGTGGTGGGTGACTCCCGTTTCAGTTTCAGCTTATAGATGGGCAGGAGCAGGATGAAGGAGTGATCTGATTTGCTGAACGGAGGCTTTGTATGTGGTATTACAATGTATAACAGTGGTCCACCATTCATGTTTTCCTCCTTGTACACATGATGTGTTGAATAAACTTTGGAGTGAAAAGTATAGAGAAATTCATAAAAAGGACACATGTGGATGGATTATGCTTTGGGCTTATGATCCTGCCAGTGGCACATATGGAAAATAGATTTAATTAAATAACCATCAGAAATCTCAGCAGGGCATGCAAGTCAGAACAGAAGCCAGTGTCAAATGAAGGCAGTCGGTTTTATTGCATGTTTGTTGACCAAGTACACAGAAACTTGTTGAAATGATTAATTATGCACTGGAGTATTTTGTTAATAAAGTATTCATCCATGAATCATTTTCCACCTCAAACCGCTTCTGTCTTATCCACTCCATCCACAGTGCTACTCCACCCGGAGTCCACTTTAGGTAGTGTTACCGCCAAGCAATTTCAGCCTAGCTAACCTGACAGCAGACAGAGTCATCAGCTCACACCCGCTGCCCTGTTGCCCTCTGAGCCATGAATTCCTTCCTATGGCTCTTAACACCTGCTCCTGGCACCCGGCTGAAGGAGGGGAGGGGGACAGACATGAGAAAAAGAGGCTGTTTTGGGTCCGGGTGTCTTATAGTAAGCACTTACACCTGGGTGGGCCCTTTGGATCCATCTGTTAGACAGAGCACTTATGTGAGGGGCTAGAGAGCAGAAGGCCAAACTTGGGACTGTACATTTTAGATTTGATCTGCTTAAACCCTGTTTTGAAAACATAAGGCTATAAACCACTTTCACAAAGCAAATGTTGCTGCTTTCCTAAATTGAGATATAAACTGTGCTATAAATCATGTGACAAATCTGATCTGAAGTGTTAAGGGGTCTTTAAATTGCTGTTGACACTCATTGGTCCATAAGGCATTTGCATCTCCAGCTGCATTGCTAGACCAGATTGGGGTTTAGAAACTTTCAAGTGGGGTTTATGCACCCACATAAACATTAAGACAAAGATGCTCATAGATGAAGGAAATAACATTGATTACTCTACATGTGTCAGTCTGGAATGTATGTAAGACGTAACTGAACAGCTGTTTCTCATAGTTGACATGTTGGATGAAGGATAAATGGTCAGACATAAAGACCAAAGAGACCTAAGAGACATTGATATGGCCAGAATAAGGGGTCAGATCATTTCAGGGTATTCTGGTCAATTTGGTAACTACTATCAGTTGTCTGAGGCATGCTTGTCACAATAATTACATTATTCACTTATCAGAAATTATATGCACATGGGCTCAATAGGTTTTGCTGACCTCAGTATTACCCATTGTGGTTACTTGCATATATTTTAGCAGAGATGATTATTTTAGCCAGTCTCTATAGTCTGGTCTCTGTCAGAGGCAAGGCTTGCGTCTGTGAGCAATGACATCTACTGTGTAGAAAAAATGTGCAGTGTGCACATTAAACAATGCATCAGTAATGATAATTCTATACAGTCAAAACGGACTGCGAAATGTTTGAATTTGACCATGTTTTCATCAAAGATTTTTTTTTTTGCTTATAATGTCTAAAAACATTTTACATCTCAGACATCCTGTTTAAAATTGATCATCAATTGTAATTAATATATGAACAAGGATATTTATATTATTAAGTTCTTCAAAATAATGACAGTGTTCCAATTGAAATAAAATCGTGACCTAAGTGCCCTTTATTATTTTTATCATTTATGCATTTGTCAGTGTTGTGCCTTCCCATTGAGTGACCCTTCTTGTTTTCCTCCATAGCCCATTTTCTGGGGCAGTGACGTAATTATCCCCAAGCCCTCTCACTTATCAGTCAGAGACTGCATGCAGGTTAAGCATGTACACATGGATAGGCCAGTAAACATGAAGATTCCTTTGGAATTTAAACTGGGATATAATTCAGTTGGAAACAAATGAATCTTAGCAGTTTTTCCAGTTGGATTACTCACTGATAATCCATCACGCAATGATGAATCTGATCTTGGGTTCTAAGAGTTAAGAGTTAAGAGTTAAGTATGGAATACAGTTTGTATCTGCCATAGTCACTCCAATGGTTCTAGTGTTATATGGACATTTGTACCTTATATTCTAGCACAATGCAAACAGAAACTGCATCTTTATTGTGTCCATTGTGAAACAACAAGCATTGTGGAAGGGTTCCGATTAGCCATATGTGCTGTGCCTGACCTTGCATGTGGTGGCAGAACCCTGTGTTGTATTTCATCCTGCATTCTGCACTCTTGGTCCATTTCAACCTGGATACAAGATGAGATATGGTTGGGCATCGAGGCATACAGATTCCGTATGGAATCCTGTTATCCAAAATAAAAAGTTATCCTGGCAGACCTGATCTGAAGAGGGACTCAAAAGCCCAAGTTTTTTCTCCAGTTTCAGTGTGTGAGAGCATCAGTGACTATCCCAAACCATTTAAAAGGTTTATTATGGCACAGGTGTATTTAGTTACATAGAGGGCTACATAGCTGTGAACGAGTCAGAGTGCCTATGCTAACCCCTGTCAACTTCAAAAGTGACTACAATGGGAGCGCAAGGTGGACTGGTCCTTGGAGCAATGGAAGAAACTTCATACACAATTCTGTTCTCTTTTAAACCACCTGTACATGTTGTTTAATTTACCAGCGATATGTACTAGATCGAATCAAATGTTTGTATATATAAAGTTTCGATTATGCACAGCAGCTTAGAGTTATACACAATATCTAGCTTCCAATACCACAATACCATCTTCCCAGAACCCATTTGTCAGTCACCTCTCAAAATAGCAGCTTATCTCCCACTTATCTCCCTACCTGCTAGGGAAAGCCCAAGAGCCCACCTCCAAAAGCCAGTCAGCGCTGGCATCTGAGAGAGCTGTCACGAATACCAGCATGCATGGACACCACCCTGCCATTGAACCCAGCAACTCCTTGCCATCCTGCACCCTTATCGCCTGCATCGCATCCTCCATTGAGCTCCTCACCCCTTCATACTTGATCCTGCACAGGGGCCCTGCTCTTTTCATCTGAGAGGAGGTAGGAACAGAGCTGTAATTGCTCACATTCACTTGCATTCACTTGCTCCCAGTGATTCAGCTTCAAACTCAGACAGAGTGGGAGTTCTGCCTGGTAGAGCAGCATTTGGGGGAATTTTTGGGTTGGTAGTTTACAACCAGTTCATGAGGTGAATCTTAGATTTGTCTTGGGTGAAGTTGTCTTGTTTCATAGGGAGTTGTTATTGTGTATCATACAGTAAATCAGTTTTGAGGAGTTTTGGGAATGCCAGTTGATAAGAACTTTCCACATCCACCAGTGAGATTTTTAGGCAAAACAATGACCATTCTTAGGAATCAAACTAACATGAAAACATTACTTACAAAAGTTGTCATCTTATGTTTTATAAAAGATCATGTAATAAAAGGAGTACTGAAGTAATGTCATTTGTTTTGAAAGAGCTTGATAAATCAATATATTCAATAGTCATTTTGTCTCATTGCTTCGAGCTGAACCCAAAGCCTCTAGGTCTGTTGAGTCAGCCTGTTAATCTCCAGACAGCAATGACACCATGAGCTTTGATAGGGCCCAGGGACGAGATAGTGTGGCCCATTGCTCCTCGACTCACTTGTCAGTGCTTGGGTACAGGGCTGCAGAGGCTTAAGGCAGGTATGGACAGGCCCTCAGAGAAGGGCTTAGTCACTGCGCTTGCTTCCTGAACAAGGGAAGGAGGGCCAGAAGACATTCCACTTTGATTTATCTCGCTCTTACCAGGATATTTATCTTTGTTTGTCTCACGCTGAGTCTTGCTTTGTTCTCTCTCCCTGTTCATCTTTGTACCACTCAACTATACCTTGTACCTTTCCCAGTGGCTATTATTTTTACCCCCTTTCTGTTCTTCTCTCTTTCTCATCACTGTGTATTCTCCTTCCTACAGTATCACCATGATACAGGAACATGTTATGTTATTCAGTTTAGCCATCTATCATCTAAATGCTCTGAGCTGTCAATAAAGTGACTGCTTGTAAGAGCAGTTAGTACAGTTCACTGCATGGCTTGAATTTGCATTCATCCATAGTTTGTATTTACTACAGCCATCTTGGCAGTATATGCTGCTTGCTGTGGGGCACAACACAGCAGTTATACGGTAATATTTACTGAGCTTTCACTTGGAAACTATCAGAGAAAAGCCATCTCTCAAAGAGTAAACATCCCCCGGGCGTTGGTAATGCTATCTGGCCCACCACCACCACCACCACCACTACCCTCCCAGACTGGAAAGACTTGGGTATGTGAGGGGAAGGGGGGAGGCCACAAATAGGCTCATAGTGACAGAATCACACCTGGATTGTCTGGAAGCTGCATGATCCTTCAGCACGGTAGGTATATGCTTGAGTGATTGAATGCACAGGCTTACCTGGGCTTAAGCCCAGAGACCTTGAGTACTTAGGGCCTCATTGTTTTTTACAATTAGATTTATTCATATATATCTCTTGCGAATATGCTTTATCCCAATGAAGAAACCATTTTAAATATTTGTATACATTTTAAACATGCATTGCTTATGGATTTAAAATGAACTGATTGTTATGACTCGAAAAACTCAAATGTTTTGTGCAAACACATGCATAGTGCAGAAAAGGTAATTACTCATTTGCGCCAGGCCACTAGGGGTGCTAGTCTGCTTTATGTAGGTTTTATTCAGGGGTCTCAAACCAGGTCAGAAACGGGATGGTGTGGCTGCAGGTTTTCATTCTAAACAACCAGCAGCAACACCTGATTCCACTCAATTAATCAGTCAGCCAGTCTTCAAACAACTGATCACATGTGCTTCTGTTTGGATGGAATAAAAACCTATAGCCACACTGGCCCATTTTACACCCTTGCTTTAAGTCAAATCAATCGGCTAAACTTTTTTGGAGCATCGATTAGAATGTACAACGTACAGAATGGCTGCCAAATTCACATAATGTCAAAATGTGAAAAAGGAGCTCAATATTTTTTTGCATGACAGCAACAATATGTATTAACATATTTATGAATATTCTAAAGCTTTTAGATTCCCTCATCCACTCAAGCAAGTATAGTCAAGATTTACATTTACATTTACATTTACATTTGCGGCATTTAGCAGACGCCCTTATCCAGAGCGACTTACAAAAGTGCTTTGCTGTCAAGACTATGCAAAGCAGCACAAATAGAGAGTAACACTGTACCTGTTGCTTGAATTGTTGTACGGTTATGCAAGAAGATTTAACTTGTTCCTTCTGTACTTGTCCTAAGTTGCTTTATTTAAAAATACTTTTCAGAAACCAAAACAGCTTGAAATCAGAAGAATCTTATGATATTCCTACAAAACTATCCAAGCCTACATTTACAAATCATTTGAAGCATTACCAATAAATAACCTATATTCAAGGATGCTGATTCACATATAGTAGCAGTCTAAGCTGGGTTAGCTTTTGCCGACTAGGTTAAAAGAAACTAAGACAGTTTCATTGGGAATACAGTTTTGATAGAAGCTAAATGGTACAAGGACCACACAATATATTTCATGGAGACAGGTTTAAGACAGAGTTTGTCTGGGCAGAGTTTCCATGTTCTCCCCTCCCATTCTCATGAAAAAAACATTCAGGTAAATTGCCCTGGTGTGTGTGAATGAGAGTATATGTACATGAGTATGCCAAGATATTGATTGGCACCCAGATATGGATTGGAAGTGCTTAGTTTTTTTCCAGCAGAGAATATGCTGTATGCAATTGGCTGCCTCTTCTCACTTTTTCTGTTGGTTGATTGTAAAGGATCCTTGGGTATCTATAAAGGCACTATATAAGTGAAACTTCATTTAAGACCAGATTATATATTTGCATCATATTAAAATTTGAAAATGAAATTAGATAGTAATTTATTTTACTTTCATTGTAATTTGCTCTATTTAATATATGACTAAATAGTCATTTATTTCCTTATATATTTTATAAAATAGAACACTTTATAGTATAAGATTGCTACTAATTATTATTATATTACAATCTTAGTCAGAGTCAGGCAATGTAACTTTTGGAAGCAAATCATGGTCATTCTCTGAAGCATAATAAGAGGTCACCACAGTTCAAGCCAACTGGATATAAACCAACAACATCAATTCCCTCCATTGTTATCATTAAATGTAACAACGTAACATTTTGAAAACATATTTTCTACTAAAATAATAAATGTGGCACCAGTGTATGGTGGCTGCAGTGGAGAAATTTCTAATTAATTACCTCAGACAACTGCATTGGTCTCAGCGAAGATTAAGGTTTCAAGACACTAGAGGTAATAGATAGCTAAAAGCTGTAAAGCTCTTCATAGAGCCTACTTTATATATATGGTATGTTAACACCAGACCAAAATTAACCTATTTTGCTAAGTATTCAGGTTCTCTTGGATTTCAGGGTCACAAGATTACAGGTGGTGAATTTGTCTGTTTCTTCTCAGTACCATGGGAGCCTCCCAGTTCATCCCCAAACTTCCCATGAGATAGAGGGCAGCTTTAGCAGAATCTTTCAGATGCTCTGTGAGTGTGATTGTTCTTGGGTGCAGTGGGACTAATTAGCAATGTAGGTCACTCTAGATCAAAGGTTGAAGGGGCAGCGTGTTTTGACACTTGTTTTTTTCCTTGTGTCTATTATCTAAAGTGCAGTTATCCTCAACTATTCTGTTGTGCTTAAATAGGATCATCTTTCAACAAGCAAATATCATGTATGATTATTTGCCCCTTTTTTTATTAGATAATGTCAGAATACTAATAATGTCCTACAAGTTCTGCATCACAGAACCACCAAAACACTCACTGCCTAACATCTAAGCAGAAAAGAAGGACATTTACCCAAACTCTCTTGACACAATTTCCCTGGTGAGATTCCTCAGAAAACATTTCCCTTTTCACCTGTCTGTTTTTCTGCACAACACTTAAAGTCATCACCCCTCACCCCCATCCTGGCGAAGACCTCCAATGTCAGGGAGATGGTTCTGCTTACCTGCTTTTAACAATACCTTCGAACACCTGCAGAGAGGTAGGTCGTAGAGGGGCAGGGTCAAGTCTAAGCATGGTTGAAGGGGGAGGTAGACCAACACACGCTCTAGGGAAAGGTAGAACCAGGAGCCCCCCGCAGGTGCACGCCGCTATTGTGGTTGAGTGAGGGAGGGTCGTGTCCTTGCAGTTTCTGCCTTACCTGTCATTCACCTGGGCTCTTTGATATGGTCCAACACTTCAGCAGCTTCCTGTGTAGGGCTTAGCATTCCTTCGTACAGGGCCCGCAAGGGCACACTTTAAAGAGGTGAGTATAAGCTCGGGGGAAGCCGCTGTGTCATGGGCTGACTTGACAAGACTACATTCGAATTGTTTAGTCAACTCTGCAAGGATTACCAGCCCCGCCTGTCTCTCCGATCAAAACAGCCCTTTGGGTAATTGTTATGATGATTGACTCTAAATTCAAGGCCATGTAACTGTACTTCACTGCTTTACTCAAGTAAGTTGGCATATTTCTATGTATTTATACATTAAATATATTTAAACTTACACTTGCCAAGCATTATATTGCCAAGCACTTGCCAAAAACACTATATTAATCATGAGTATGCCCTCCCTTTGCCCTTAAAATAGGTTCAATGTTTCACAGCTTTGATTCTACAAGTTGTTGGAAGCATTCCATTCTGGTCCATGTTGACATGGTGGCCTCATGCAGTCCCAGCTGATTTTTCAGAAGCACTTTCATGCAGCAGATTTCTCATTCCATCCTTTCTACTGGATTCCAATCCTGTGACTTTAAAGGTCATGGAAGAATGAAACCAATCTCAGATGACTTTTGCTTTGTTACATAGCCATTAACAAACCCTTTGTGACAGCTTCAAGCAGTCTGGCCAAGTGCATAGGTGTGCAGATGGACAGACATGTCCATACCAATATACCAATATACTATCAGTATGGAAGAAAACTTTTTCACATTATCTTTGAAGTCTGATGTGTCTTACCTGAGCCAAGATGACACTTGACATGTTCATTTTCTGATTTGTACACATTTTCTTGCAGCATGAAACTGATAATCCACCTTAAAATAGCATGACAGTTACATTTTACAGAAAATCACAGTCATCCAGCTATCTAAACACTTTTGCGATGTAAAATGAGAGAAACAGTGCTTGAACAAGAATCTTTATGTTGATTAACACAGGTGTTGCTGTGTTTCATCAGTGTTGTAGAAACATGCTTATTACTGGTGAAAATAGGTTAGATGAACTAGTGGAATTAAAGCTGATGGTTGCATCATATTCACAGCTGAACATTATACACTGATCATTGGGACCATGTCAACCAAAGAAAATTGCACTGGTGGGACCAGTTAATTGCTGAAGGGTTAAAAATTTCATCACTACTGACTAGGATTGACAGCCTAAACACCAGTGTTAATCTATATTATTCTACAAAACTTGCTTCCCTGTGCTTGTGTGTGCTCTAGTGTGTATGTGTGTTCACTGCACTAATGGGTTAAAGCTGGAGGTCAAACATAGGACTGTTAACTGCTGACATGTGAATGGTTTATTAAGATCTGTATGTTTACAATTTATCTGTACAATGGGAGGGTTGCTGATGGGTGTCTCTAATAATGTTGATAACAAACCTAGCCTTACATCTGGCCTACACCTCTCAAATCACCTTTCAAATCAATAGAATACCCAACCCTGTCAGGACTCTCCCCATTACATACAATGATCCTGACACTTGGAGGGAGAAGACAAGCACAAGCTTTCTCCGATACATGTGAAGCCACCACCACCTTTTTTTAAACTGTCACCATTGCATCACTGCGGGGCAGTCAATGCACTCAGACAAGCATGAAGCCAGCCACCGCATTTGTTCCAACTGCCTCCATTGCATTATTGCTGCACTCTTTAGGCATTGCATTAGGTGTCATATGGGGAGAGAGTGTCACCCATAGAGACCATGGCCAGTTTTGCTCAGAGGCCTCTCTTGGAGGCTGCTCTCTCAGAGGCTGCTTATGGCAAACAGTTTGACCAGGGATTCAAGCCTGCAATCCTTGGATTCCACCAGATCTTGATACTGTCTAGCACCAAAGGTCATGTCACAATCAAAACCATATTATTTTCCCTTCTTTCCCATTAGCTGCTTAAATTATCACATGAATGAATAGATCTACAGGCGTTCCCAAGGAGATCCTCAAAGAGTGTTTATGGCATTTCTCTCCAACAGATCAAAGGAAATGCAATGCAAATCTTCAAACTGGGATCAATATAGGACATTTAAGTGAGATTATAGGGTTAAAAAGTTTGTTTGTGTTTGAGAGAAATGACAGCAGAACATTTTCTGTTATAGGAAATACTAATCAATATTCAGTAAACCTACCAGTGAATTGGGAAAAGTTATGAGAAACTTGTCTTTTATGTGAACTCAGAATTCTTCAGGCCTTCATGAGCCACAGGCAGGCTGTGCTCAGCGAGTTAGTTGTACCAGGAGAGCTGACATGAACGAATCTATCAGCTTCTGCATATCAACAGCTGATAAGAGAGCAGTGGGAGTCTTTTTCCCGAAGGAGAGGCCTAGAGTGT
Organism: Acestrorhynchus altus; assembly: GCA_034509495.1. Classification (NCBI taxonomy): domain Eukaryota; kingdom Metazoa; phylum Chordata; class Actinopteri; order Characiformes; family Acestrorhynchidae; genus Acestrorhynchus; species Acestrorhynchus altus. The sequence continues at coordinate 14,023,166 of CM067502.1, read as the reverse complement.
CCATCTCACACACACAAACACACACACACACACACACACACACACACACACACACACACACACACACATCATGGTGCGTGTGTGACACTGTGTTCCAAGATATAGGCAGAACACAGTGAGCCGGTGCAGGTCTCTGTGTCCGATAGAAAGTGGCGTCCACAGCAGTGGAATATTACCCACTGATAGATGAGTTGGTGCTAAAACCTCAGGCAAGATTCAGCAGCAGGAGACTGCGCTCACCAAAATATCTGCGTAAATCCAGTGCTGAGAGATTTATTATACATTACTGAATTATATACTAACTTGTATTATATATAGTATATGACCAAAACCCCAGTGTATAAATCACTGTTGCAGTACTCATTAGTGTACCACAGGACATAAATAAACACTGTAGGTGCTAATTCATCACTTCATCACACTGTAAGTGCTAATTTGACAACAGTAGGAACTTACATTAGGACAGAATTAATAATTAAATGTTTTGTATTATATAAAAGTAACCAGTTTGATATCAGGAACTGTAGAATATATATATATATATATAGTTCCCAACCAGACAATTACTGCATAAAATAGTTATGAGAAAAGATTTCATATTGATAAAAATCAATGGCATCACTATGCTACTAACTGCAACAGCAGCAACATGTTTGTCAAGCTCTCACGTGAAAAACATGTATCTGCAAAATGGTGCCTTTACAGGAGACGGCAAAGCAGAACTTGTTGAATGAAAGTTCATGTAAAATAGAGAATAAGAGTAATTTTATATTGTTTTGTTCATCCAGGATTATTTACACACTATACAGAGCAGCAAAAAAAGACGTAAATGCTGTCCAATGCTTTCATTGGACAGCAGCAGTATGCAAGACATTACAGCAGTTGTGTTACCGTTTCTAATACTGCACATCTAAGAGGACCAGTTCGCTTTCATTTGAAACTATGAGATAAATTGTTTAATGTGAAGCATTGAAGCCTGTTTGTGGGGTATATAAAATGTGGTAAAACAGTGTGTTTTAACTTGACACAAATGAATTGGTGAAGATGAACTTAAAACATTATCATTGTTTGTATAGCAGCCCTTAACATGCATAAAAAACATAATAAAGGGTTGAAGAAGATGAATTGAAAAGAATAAAGAAAATGACTACAGACAGACTGAATAGCTTTGTCTTCAGTGAGACAATATTCAGATGCTTAGCCTTCTAATCTCCCAGGGTGTTTTGGTGTACAGTAAGGTAAGAGTTTTGGGGATATGACACTGTTTTTTAATAACTATTTTCAATAATGCAAAGAAGATACATGATTATGTCCAAAAATGATAAACAAATATGTTGATGATTAATAACAGAGATAATAAAAGAGACTAATAACATTGAGAATTAATTTAAGAGAGTACATTTTAAATGAAATTGAGATCCAGAAGTTTTTGAAAAGTAATGATTAAATCTTGAGGACGACTGCTGTATACAGATTACTACAGTGTATTATTTCTAGACTCTGGAATATTGAATGAACCATCTCAAAATACCCTCTGGTATTTTGCTTGTAATACTTTAGGCTACATAAATATTATGTGATTTTAATCTTATGAATGGCACTATTTATTTTTGTTTTGGTATTAATCTTTTTGACTTAAAGGTATCACACTCATAACAGTTTTATCGGAACAATGTCGTGCATATATTTCGTTAAAAAATGTTACATAATCCTTACATGCCCTTAGAATTGTCTTGAGCACTATATGTGGGTTGAATGCATGATATGTAAACATTTTCAACTGTAGTAAACACTGTCACATTTGATGGACAGGAGCTTGCTTGTAAATCTCCGTACCTATGATGTTTACGTTCGGGCTCTGTCTTGCTAGATACAGCATACAGTGCTGTATTTCAAAATAAACATTTGTGTTGATGTGTTTCTAAGATGACTTTGCGATGCTCATAACAGAAACGTGATGTATTTTTGAGCAACTTGTGGCAATGAGGTGTTTTGCTATGCTACTGTTATGCTATTGGAGTGGCACAATTCTGAAGGGAGTGATAAAACGACAGTCGGAATTCTAAACAAAGAGAGTCATATTTTGTCTACGCCATTCACTATCGCTTGTGCTGCAGAGAACGGTGTGGCATTTAACATTGGGCCATCATACCTACTGCGATACCTTTAACTCACAGTAAACCTTGCCAAATGACTCTATATCTCCAGCACATAGTTGCTTTGGTACGATCAACTGCGTTGTGTGCACTGCGTTGTGTGCACTGCGTTGTGTGTGAGTGCGCTGCCTTGGCCTACAGAAGAAAAGCTTTGTTCCACATGTGAGGTATTAGCATCCATGTGGGTCTCTTTACTCAAGCAAGTGAAAAAAGGGCATTAACCTGAACCGTTGAACTTCGTCGGTGTCATATGGGGTACCATGTTATTCATCCTTCAGCTTTTTTTTTAAATCATTTGTGCTTTCCTTTAAGCTGCCCACATAATTGGCATTCACATAAAAGAGTGTCAGGGGCAAAAAAAAAAAAAGAACGGGGGTCCTTTACCTTAATCTTATTTTATCAGTTAGGTGAGACAAAACACCGGGCCGTTCACATGGGCCTGTCCGCGTCCCTGGTTTTGTCTGCAGAGCGTTGTGCTTGAGCGCAGGAGGAGAAAGCCATTGTGGCAGGATGCGTGAAAATGACTGATCGCCCTCAACTGTGCAAGATATGGATGAGTTCTCTCTCTCTCTCTCTCTCTCTCTCTCTCTCTCTCTCTCTCTCTCTCTCTCTCTCTGGAATCGTCCTCACTCAATTCTGTAGGCCTACATCCACTGTACCACCCTAGGGATGACTAATATGACGATGTTATCACCATTGTGTGGATGTGGTTAGTAATTTCAGAACACTGAACAACAGCACGTCTTAGAAAAACAAGTTTAGATCTGTTATAAATAGCCTTTAAACCCGTAACAACTTGAACTGCACTGAGAAAAGTAGCTCATTGGATGTCATCCCACTCGTAACAACTTGAACTGCATTATGAACAGTAGCTCATTGGATAATATCAACAGATTTTTTCATTTTTTGTCATAATCAATTATCAATTATTATCAATTCATCTAATATTTTTTATCAGTTATTGGTAAAATAAATGAAAACACATATTGCTGCTGTCCAGTGACAAACATGCATCTCCATTTCTGTCCATTTTTAGTTTGCTCCATGACTTGCTCCATGTAGCTGCTTTGTACACTGTGTAAATGGATGAATAGACCAATAGAAATGGTCTTAAATGACTTTTATTTACTCTTATTTTACATTAACTTCCATTCAAAGTTAAGAACATTTTTGCCTTTTCCTATAAAGTTTGAGGGGACATGTTACATATGATACATTACCATATGCTCATAGTTTTTGGTTGTTGTTTTTTTTGTGACCCTACTGTTTTGTCCATTCTAACTGAAACACTTCTATGCTATAGAAGTACCACCTTTGGTTCAAAACATTGCTTGTAAAAATTACAAGAGTGTAAAGAACCTTTAAATTAATAACCTTTACATCAAGAGAAGGTTCTTTAGACCTTTAAAAGGTACTTAATGAAGAACGGGCTGTAAGTAGGAAGAACCACAATTGACTTTTTACACAATCTCTTTTACAAACATGATTCTGATTGCGGAAAATCACAATCTATGGCATCTTATGCACAATCAGTAGTACAATAGTTAAAACTGTTAGAAAAGACAGTCATTGTGCTGTTGGTTATGAATTAAGAGTGAAATTCTCCAGTCATCAAGGGATTTCACTTTGTTCTACAGTTTTTGTTCAAGTTGAAAATGAATTCAATCATAATTCAATCATAATTCATTCTCTTGGAATCCCTATATTGTGTTGATTGTTTCAAATTGGTGATTATGATATTATAAAAATTGATTGAGTGGATTAATATGTGGAACTCTGATATATAAACACTGTCAATAAAGCACCAGTACCACAGTTTTACACAAATGTTGTGTATTTCAAATGTTTTTCAAATAAAATATATATATATAAAATTATATAAATATATATATATATATGCTCAACTACCCTGTAATGATCTGACTAAACTTATCCAACTGACCACACATTATTTTGAATGTATGTAAATGAAATTTATTTTGAAGCTGGTTCAGCTCATGAGCTTCATTAGGTGAGTTACATTTTCCATCTGATCCACTTATTATTTGGATTCATGTTGACTGACATGCTCATTGCAGTCAGATGAATAATAATACAGAATACACAGTTGGAGATGGGTTTGTAAGCCTTGTGTGAACCAGACTGCAACCTGGAATGTGTTTAACTGTGAGGCTGAGCAGCCAGTTAAAGAGTTAAACATTTTCAGTGCCACAGTAATACTGAAAACCTTGCTGGTCACTGATATTATAGGAATATAATAGGAATCTTTTGTACTGTCCCAGCCCTAGGCTTCAGTACAGCAGTTGTATTCCACAGGGAGAGGCGCTGTGAGTGTGTCCTGCTGAGATGTGTTCTGTTTTTATCAACCCAGAGGCACAGCTGCTCGGCCTAAGCCTCATACCAGCGCTTCACTCCATACACTGTACAGTTCTCTAATGCTGAGTCAGTTGGTATTTTAGTCTTGTTCATCAGAAGACTTTCTTTTAACACACATTTTTTTGACTGATTTCAGAACTGCATACTAAATATAAATAAAAAAAACCCTGTATATACATTTTTATAAATATTGCTAACATACTGTAAATGTTTGTAGTAAGGGTTGGGGATGAAGTAATGTTGTTGTAGCAGTGCACTGTAAACTCTTAAATATAATGGTGATACATAGGTGATGCCCTAGAAGAACACTTTGCTACGCTAAGTAGTATTTTTTTGTACAGTATTTAGAATCTTTACATTGAAAAAGTTATTCACACATGTATCTCATTTTGGAACTGAACATGGGCTGTGACTTAAATTGAACCTGTTAACTCTGAAAGTTCTGGCATTGAGTAGCTTCCCTTTCCCCACTTTGCTCTACATTGTGGGAAAGTAGTGTTGATGAGCATTAGGTACTGAAAAATATTGACTATTCTAAGTATAATATATATATTTAAATGTATATATATATATGTAAGATTTTGTACATATACCTGTCACTCAGGTTTAGGTGAAGAATTCAGTATCATCTTCAGCTTCTCTCTATAAAGGAGAGACCTTTCACCCATACAGAAATGTCATATATAGCAGTATGTCTTCATATATGAAAGATATATAAAAGACTGGAAATAACATCATGAATATGTGCATATATGCAAGTATTCCAATTGGTCCATTTAGCTCGAAAAATTGGAAAAACTGTAAAAGTGAGGATGCAACAATGTAATTTTGTATATAAAGGAGTTCCATATATTTTAATATATGTCATATATGTAAAATCTATAATCTACTGCCATCAATCAGGTTTCTGTATGGGGATCACAAGAGACTGCGAAGAACCATCGAAGAATGGTTCTACTTCACACTAAGAGGGTTGAGTAAATCCCAGCTCTGAAGCAGTATCTTTTATGGCAGATCATCTTTCCATCACAAATTGGCGACATGCCGTACTCTGAACGTGTACAGAGCAGAAGGATAATTAGAAGCTTCAGGTCTGCAGGATCTTCATAAAGGGATTTAAGGCCCTGCTCTGCTTGTGTATATGAAGCAAGTAATCATTCTGCCACTTCCGAAGCTTGTGCCACATGCTTTGCCACATGTATTACTGTTAGCTGTACTTTTCCAGATCACTAACTACCCTAAGGAACAATTAGGGAGGCTAAAAGCTTTGTTTAAGGTTTAAATTGTTCCATCCAGAGCCCCGAACCCAAACCCCCTACAAACCCCTTGAAGAACCATTTTTGGAGAATGCACCAAAGGCAACTAACACACATGTCTTGGAGTTTTCCTCCCTGTGTACTGTTGCTAAAGCTGCTTATTAGCTGTTGAGCATTACCTGACTGTAATTGCTTTCTCTTTCGCTCCTCAGCTGTCATTCATTAGCAGCGGCACCTCCTTAAGCTCTGTGTTTGTTTTGCTTGGGGGGGCAAAGACCCATCACACCCTTGGAGTCTGACACACACAAGGTGGAGGAACAGAGAGAGAAAAGCAGTGGATAAAGCAAGGGAGGGAAAGAGAGAGAGAGATGGACAGGGGGACAGGAACCTGATGCTTCTGTGTCTTGTTAACAAGGAAGGTGTTTGTTTTCCTTACCTCTCTTTTCCTTCTTTTCTTTCTCTTCCTCCCCCGCTCTCCAGGAGGCAAGAGCACGGAGTGCCGGGTTGTGGGTGGCGTGAGTGGAGGGCTGGTGGGGGTGTTTCTCCGGAGAGTTCTGTGGCCTTTCTTAAATCAGGCCTGCTTTTTTTTGTTTGTGTTTCCTATGATTGAGAACACATTGGCTCGGGCCAGGGCTGCTGGGGTCCCTCTCTCTGAGGTCGCCCCAGCTCCTTCCTCTACTTAGAACTGCAGCCGGAGCGGGCCCGGTCGGGGGCCACAGGCCGACCCCCACAAGAAAGGTCCTGCAGCGAGATGACCCTCCGCTGCCCCCAACAGGGGGTGACCTGCATGCCACTGGTCATCTCTCCTGGGTCTCTGTCTCTCTCCGAATCTCCAACTTGCATGCACTCACACAGCACCCATCCCGCATGGAGATTGTAGGTAGCTGCAGAAAACAAAGGCTCAGCCTCTCTCAGGTTACCTGATTATCTACAGCAACAGGTTTTAAGCCACCTAAGAAAAGGAAAGCTATTTAAAGCTCAGCATTATTTTAACTGGGACTAACCTACTAGCTTTGAAATGAATGTAATAAAGGAACATTTTGCCAAGACGTGAGGTTATGAAAGCCAACGTAGCTAGTGTAGCTCTTGCCTCAAACTGTGCTGCTCATGTGGTTTCTGAGCCTGTATGACTTACTGTAGCAATTATAAGTGATCACACTATTAATTTAGTATAGTATGTTGCGATTTTACAAGCGTGAGTATGAGAGCTTAACTATTTTCCAAATTTTCCTTTAGCACAGAACAGCATTTGCAGTTTCTGCCAGTCAGGGACAGAATCAGTGGCAGTGCCTGGAACGGTGGTTGGTTCAATAGTGGTTGGTGTATCATAATGAGTAACAACACAGCCCTCCCCTGTGGCAGACTGAGGTTTGATTGCTTGACTGGGCAAGCACACAAGTACGAGTCCTTAGGGAAGACTCCTAATGCTACATCCGCCTACTTGTGAGACTACTCAGCCTAATGCCCGGTTCAATTCCCTGAATTGGCATGACATGACTGAAGTGCCCATGAGTCCTTATATGTGCTCACTGCTCCCTAGTATGTGAATTCACACATGTGTAAAAATTCCCCTGTGTGCAAGCACGATAGGTATGTGTGCACAGTTGCATTTACATTTATATACAAGGACTATGAGACATTAGACTTGCAAGATTAATCACAGGTTCGCAAAATGCAAAGGTAGATTATTTAGATCTGCAGTTTGCTTAGTCTTATCACTCTAGTACAAAATTAAAAAGGTCAAAAAATTCATGCCTTGGCTAATTAGCTTCCTATACTAAATAAGTATTGACTAAGTAATCCTTTATTAGCATTTATTTGAATGATTGTAGATTTTTCTAACTGATTCGATGCTTCGTATCAAAAAAACAACAACAAAAAATGCAGCCATTTGGTTTATTGTTGGTGACCGAATGGAATTATGGTGTTGTAGTGTTTGTTTGTTTGTTTGTTTGTTTGTTTGTTTGTTTGTTTTTCTTTGTTTGATTTATGTTAAGGAGTTTAAAAGTTCTTTATAAAATAAAATGCTTTTTTTGTTGCATATTTTCCTTTTCAGTAGAACTAGTGTATTGTATAAATGTACAAGCTAATGATGATCATGTGGTTAGCAGTTCAGAGTTGACTAAAGGTAATCTAGTCAGCTCTCTATTGACATACCTTGTATTTAAAATGTTCTTTAAAGGATCTTTGGAGCAGTGCCAACCAGTTTTGGTTCTCATTTAGCATTGCTGCAGTTAATCCCTTCTTCACCTTTTTTTCAAAATTGAGTAAATTGTTGAGTTTAAGTCGTTAATCGCATATTTTTCCTCAACGTGAACAGAAAGAGTAACAAACTGCAACCCACTGCATAATTTACATATTTGACTGTTGAGTGGACAGCCAGTGCAGTTAATAAATAGTGTGTATAAATGGATGATGATCCTGTAGTAAATAGTTAATGGTTGACCAAAGCTAATGTCCTGTATTTCAGGTTGTCTTAGAATGGCATCTGTTACAAAAGGATTGTATATTTTTATGCATATGTTGATGCTAAGGCCTCTGATGATTTGTTAAGCTGGCCATCCCCTTCAAACTCTTCTGGGTCTCCCACTGTGTCCAGTACCTCTGCTAATCATTCTGTAATTTATTCAGGTTTTTTTTTAATATGTTAACCCTTTAAGCTGTAGAATTCTTGTTCCGTTTTTATTCTTATATCTTTATCCAGCTTGCTATGAGTAATATGAGTTCATACAGTTAAAATAATTCAGAACTGATGTCTGGGCCCATTGAAATGTTCTTAAAATTTATGGGGTTAAAATTATATAGTGCTTTTCTGAAAAAAAGCAAGCATACCACCCAGAAAAACTTTTAACCCATTTTTAACACTATTGCCAATACTGTAGGGATTATACGCCCTGTATCTCAAATCTGTACTTGATGGAAACAGTATGTATTAAATGTGAAGTATATTATGAAGCCATAAAGACTTGCTTCTGACTCTGTGGTAAGGTAGTTCTTGGTGATCTGACTGTGCACTTTGTTCATATGAAAGCACACATGCGCATGTTTAGATAAGCAAGAATGGGGAGGCAAGTGAAGCCGTTTGCGTTCCGTATGGCATGGCTTCCCTCAGGAAGACTGTGCTGAGGTTCAACATAAACAGGACATTGAATCATAAGCAGGCGCATGCAGCCTCTGCCATCACCCACGGCTTTAACCGCACAAAGAAACGCCGGCCTGGGATTCTCCCACAGACTTTAAAAGAGCCCTTTAGGAATTGAACAGCCTGGCAGGCCACTTTTTGGAAGCCATACCAAGCATACCAGACCTATCAAGAACCTATCTTCATGGCTGTCTCTATTAATATATTCAAATCAGTGCTGACTTGACAATTACTGATTGGACATCTAATCTGTTAAACTGCAAGGGTCTCATTTAGAAAGAGAAAAGGTACCATAAAGGGATATTCCGTCTGATGCTATAGAAGAACCAATTTTGGTTCCCTAAAGAACCTTTCAGGTGAGTAGTTAATTTTTTTATACCATCCTTTGAAAGGTTCATTAGGCAACTGAAACTGTTTTTTCTATAGAATTGCTTCAGTGAACCCTTTCTGCTCAATACAGTATATGGCCGATCTTCTAGTTGACCTGTTGAAGATCATTTTTAATATATCAGTTAAAGTTAAAGTTTAAAAGTACCAAATCAGTTATTGCAGTTGAGGACAGGTGTGGACCAATCAGGTTTTAAATATTAACTAACAAACATGTGTTTTAAGTTGATAATCAAATATGTTTCTTTTGAGTGTTGTTGTTTTTTTAATTAATCAAAAATAAATTTTTCTCCAATCATTCTTTTTCCTGAGTTAAAAATGCCCTTGTTTACTCCAGCCCATTGAAATTTCAAGTTTTATTCATTAAAGATTAATTTACATGCAAAACCAATCTATGAAAGAAGCCTGAGAGCTAAAAGTATATTTGTGGAATCAATAAATGTCAGTATTTTTGTTTTTTTTTGACTATTCTGATCATTTGAATTCACCTTTCAGAAACTTTCAGTGGCATTCTTTCACTCAAGTGGATTTTTACTTATTTAACTATATGTTTGCATAGTGATACAGGTATGTCAAGCATTCCTCTTCATGTGTGATGAAATATATTGGATTTCTTTCCTTCCTTAAACAAATATTGATTAAATGAAACAGTGTACATTCATACAATTAATCAAATTAATTAATTGATTGATTAATTAATTAATTAAGGACTTTAGTTTAACGTCCCCATTAATATTACTATTACTTTTTATTGCAACTTCAAGAGACTTTTTGAAAGTGATTTTTCAATGGCATCTCTTAAAGAACCATTTTTAGCACCATTTTTAAAATGTGTGTTCTTCAATACAAATGTGACAACATAAATGGAATCTTCTGCATAATGCAAAGGTGTATATGTGAACAGAGTTCATCCAGTTTGGTGTGAAGTGGTGCTTTCAAAAGGAATGTCCTGAATCAGAATTGTTCACAGTTCACAGACTGCTAGAAATGTTTCATGCCACTGAAAGCATCATCTATCTATTTTCAGATTTACCACTGTTTTACCATTATCGATTTTACATAAATACACATATATAGGTTCAATGTTCATTTTGGTGGTTACATAAAATGGCTATATATTCAGGATCTCTGGATTACGACTGTAAAGAAATCACAGTAGGTAGGTTTTTTTTATAATTAACCGTTTCACACCAAACTCACTCTGAATGACTTGTTTATGTCTAATCAACTGAATTATATTCAAAATGAAACAAGAGGCACCTTGGATTGTTTGGCTAGACTGGGACTGCCTTTCAGACAAACGCTAATAAATGAAGAAAGCCACAAATGGGAGCACAAACTGCGTCTCTGAAGCGTGAAAGCAGCCATGGCTACAGGTGAGAGAGATGAGGGCAGTGCACCTGTCGACTCTGACTGAGGCAAAATGACCCGCAGCACGAAGGTTGGAAGCAGAGTGAATGTGAGCTGAATAGGTTTTAATTAATTATTTATTTCTTTATATCATATCAGAAGAAAAGGACAGACCACTTCAAGAAAACCTCAAGAAAACCTTAGGTCACCACAACCTTTCTATATGTTTTTTGTACAGTTTTTGTTTTAAAGTTTTTGTTTGTTTGTTTGTTTGCTTGTTTTTTTTCCATGTTTGTTTTTTTGTTTCTTGTTCTTCGTAAATAGTAATTGCATGTTAGCCTTACATTAAATTTTATTTTTAAAATGTAGTGTTTAAATGTGTCTCACTAAAAGGGACAAAGCGGGTAATTATTACATAAAGTAGGTCACTGTGGAAGTTTAGGATTCAAAGGTACATAGAAACTTGTTAGTTGCTTAATTGCTTTGATTCACATTTTACTTTTTGAGTTAAATATTGGTTTGTTCAAAAATAAACTTTGTTGTAAAATATACCGGTATCATTTACAGTGTCTCCAACACCTAGCATGTCTAATCAGTCCTTTATTAAAGTAAATTAGGTGAGCTTCTGGTGGAACTGAAAAAATCCATACAATGACTGGAGCTCAAAGAGAAGTCAACAATCAAACCTGTTTTCTTTTTATTGCGTTCTTCTAACCAACCAAACTTTACTGACCAACAACACATTGTGACCATTCTGACTTCTAGGCACTGACTTCTTGTTTGTTTGTATTTGTTCTTCTATGTAATTCTGGCAAAACCAATGCTTCAATTTTATTTAGGTTTACTTTAATATCTTCACGTTTTCTTAATTCCTACATCAAATATGAGCCTTAATTTAATCCAGTTTTGCTCTCATTCATAAGTTTTAGTGTTTTATTTTCCAAAAAGAAAGAAAAGAAATTTCAGGATCTCTCCTGATAGATACTTAATGAACGAAGAAGTTCTACCACAGTTCGGCAGGAATCGCAGCACTCTTTAAACAGTTTATAGAAGTGACTCTCACTTTTATTTCAGAAATGGTTTCATTGCAGCAGTAAGAACATTGTTCCTCGAAGATGCTTTTATTCTCCTCAACCTCACTCTAATCAGGGTGAGCAGGCCTGAACTGTGTTGTGACTTGTTTACAGCAGGCTGGTCCTGATCAAAGGCAGCTCAGTGTAAAACCCCTCGGCACATTCACCTGCGCCTGTGCTGAAACAAAAGAGAGCAGGGTGCTTCCTCTCGAGCCCATCAAAGGAATCGAACCCATATCAGAGAACGTTTGGCTCCTTGTCTCAAAGCTGGATGTCTTAACTGCTGTAAGAGTTCTGTAGATGTGGACAGGTTGTTTCTTTACCTCTGTCACACCACATCATACCACACTCTTAAAACTTGATTAAATGTGCCTTGACATTATGACAGCTTCAGTTTGTAATTTGGCCAGTGACCAACATCGAAGGCAAGCATGTGATGGGAGAACTTCCTTTCACATAAGCCTTTCAGTGCATGTTTTGTATTTAGGCACTACTCTTTAAAACTTGTCTACATAAACACTCATGCCAAAGAACAACCTGATGATTTATGAATTATGAAGTGCTGATGAAGAACATATTATTAATATAAAAAAAACCTTGTATCTCCAAAATGGTAAATTACAGGCCAAAGACACTCTTAACTTTTAATTTACCATAATATTAAAAGATTTTATAAGTCTTTTTAGAGCATTGATGGTCTACCTGTTGTGTTCTAATACAAAAATTGGAAAACTGGAAAAATAATTAAGAACAATATTCTGGATGAAAAACACCTTTCAACCCAACTGAGGCATCATACTGTACAATGCTAAGATGTAAGTTCTTGGGTGGATGGATGGATGGATGGATGGATGGATGGATGGATGGATGGATGGATGGATGGATGGATGGATGGATGGATGGATGGATGGATGGATGGATGGATGGATGGATGGATGGATGGATGGATCTACATGGATCTAGATGGATACTTCAACAATTACAGACTGAATTTCTCTGCATACTTTGTAGGCATGGTTTCACCCTGTTCTTCAATGGTCAGGACACCACAGGACCACCACAGAACAGGTACTGTGTGGGTGGTGAGTCAGTAACACTGACACGGTGGTGTGTTAGTGGGTGTTGCGCCGGTATGAGTGGATCGGACAAAGTGCTGCTGGAGTGTTTGATACATTTATTCCAGAGCAACACACACTAACACACCACCACCATGTCAGTGTCACTGCAGTGCTGAGAGTGACCCACCATCCACATAGAACCTGTACTGTATTGGCCCTGTGAAGTCCTGACCATTGAAGAACAGGGTGAAAAGAGGCTAACAAAGCATGCCCTGGTTGGTGTGGTGCAACAGATACACCACCAGCAAGCCACCACATCATGTGGGAGAGTGAGGTTCGATTTCCTAAGACTCCTATCACTACTCTCACCCCCACCTGTAATATGAGTAACCTTGTAAGTTGCTCTGGATAAGAGTGTCAGCTAAATTCCATAAATGTAAATGTATGCATGGACTAAAGTCTGTAATTGTAGGACCACAAGGTGCTCCTCTATGTTCAGTGCAATTGACAGTGAAAATAGAAACTAGGATATGATGGTAGGGCTGACTGGTGTATAAAAAATAAAAAATTAGAAGTGAAAATTTGCCTGGTATGTTGAGCTGTACTGCAAATCTCTCTCTCTCTCTCTCTCTCTCTCTCTCTCTCTCTCTGTGTGTGTGTGTGTGTGTGTGTGTGTGTGTGTGTGTGTGTGTGTGTGTGTGTGTGTGTGTGTGTGTGTGTGTGTGTGTGTGTGTGTGTGTGTGCATGTGTTTGGGACCAAGAAATTAAATGTTAATATCATCAGGAATTATGCCGTAAGGCAATGACCATATCTATCAAAAGTTGTTGTACTATTTTGACAACAAGGTGTCCCTCCCTTCTAAAAAAACAGAAGCAGAACAATGCAAAAAATGGTGTTTTGAGAGTAAAAACCTCTCTTCTTATCTTAAATCCCTTGGGCATTTTGGAGGATTAATCAAACAAATTGACAAAAATCTGAGCCCAGTGTAATATATGTCAAAGATTCATGGCTCACATTTCCACACTGCAATGCATTATAGTAATTTGACAGGCAAGTTGTTGGGAGAATGGCTTAGAGCTTCCCATAGGTTTCCTGTGGATGATAAGAAAGGCAAACATGGCCTGTACTTTCAAAACAGCAGCAAGAGCAAGCACCTTCAGGAAGAGCACAGGCTGCTCCATGAGCTTTGTAGCACGCTTTGTAATTTAAGGCCGAGGTCAATCCTGGGCTTTACAAAGTGAGGAAGCCCCCGCCCATTCATTAGGACCGGGAAGGATCAGCCAGGGCCAACATAAAAGGCTAAAGCTTCACTTGATTCACGTGAAGATCTTCAAGTTCTTCCATGAGGAAGCAGAGAGTAGTAAGTTACTTCTACATAGTTCCAAATTATAGCTTGTATGGTTGTCCACTTAATACCAGTCTCCACTCATATCTCTTTAAACAACACACTCTTCTTAGTGGGCCTTTAAGCATAACTAAAAACAAACAACATAAACCAATAGCCCATAGAACAACAACCCACATACCACACACCACTGAGTTTGTGCACACATTGTGTTCACATTTCACCCAATACCTCACATCCCACACGCCACTGAATGTGAATTGTCATCTGCACTTTATGTATGTACAGTGATGTTCTATGTAGCTCTGTATTACTATTGTAATATCGTACAATTGTACTAATGATGATCTACAAACTACATTTACTTTTGTAAATACTTATTTATGTAAATACTATACTGTGTGCAAGCTTCAGAGACAACAGAATTGTGACCTTACATGCTTAAGGTGGTGGTAAATTCAGGTTCCTGCAGAAGGTGTTGCACAAGGATGTTCTGGCGAAAAATACCTGTGGAGTGTGCAATGAGGTTCATAGATTCTCACCTGAAGTGCAACTGAAAGATGAAACGGACAGCCATGGGCCAACTGTGTGTTTCATGACTTGTGAATAAAAACTGCAGGGAACTGTGTACAATGAACATGTAGAACAGAGTGGCACCAAAGAAGGCCTTTGCTCAGATTCATTTTGGACACAATGGTGACAAGAATTTTCTGTAGAATCTATTAATCATGTTGCATGTATTTATAATCCACCTATCCTATCTAAGATAGATTAGTATCTATCTCATCTCATCTATCTATCTATCTGATCTCATCTATCTATCTATCTATCTATCTATCTATCTATCTATCTATCTATCTATCTATCTATCTATCTATCAGTTTCTACTGCACTGAATAATTCCTCTATATCAGTCTATAAAGGTTTCATCTCATAAAACTCCATTAATACTTTCTTAGTAATTCATTTATGGATTATGTGTGAAACTATGTAAATACAGCACGCATTCATGCATATATAGTGAATCCCAGGTCAATTCTTTACTATGTTCATAAGGCCATACTTCAGTTCAGTTTTCCACTCAAACTTGTCAAACTAAATTGCCTCAAACTAAATTCCCATGTAAAACAGTACATTATCAAACACAGGTAACTTACGATATTATTTTCAGGAATATAATTAATGCTACAGTACAGTACATGCCATGCTTAGGTTTGACTGTATGCAGTATCAGCATCATCTCTTGTATGCTTTCACTTTGCTTTCTGAAAGCATGCAGTCATGGTTGTCCTCCAGTTCAGATGTGCTCCGTCCTGCTGGCCTGCAGCCTCCTGTCCCTCCACATTCTTGCACTCTGAACCGTAAACATCCTCATTTCAAAGAGTGGAGCAGGAAGTTTGAAATGCACTTAAAATCCTCCTATAACTCTGCATTTCTCTCAGAATGACACAACTCGGTGTCATAGTGATCAGAATCATTGAACATGGACAATTCTATCAGTTTCCGCTTTCGTTGTATCCTCACTGATCACTACAGTCCTTAAATTAGTTTAAGTGTACTGGCAATCATTGTTGTGTAAGAGATATATGATATTATGGAGGAGTAATATTAGAAATAATAATAATTATTATTATTATTATTATTATTATTATTATTATTATTATTATTATTATTATTATTATTATTATTATTGTTATTGTTATTATTATTATTATTATTTTATTTTTATTGTTGTTGTTATTAATATTACTATTACTATTAATAATAATAATAATAATAATAATAATAATAATAATAATAATAATAATAATACAGTTGTTATCACTGTACAAAGAAGCAAAAGAGCAAAAATAACAACAACAACAATTGTATTCATTTATATATAATTAAATTAATTCATAAGAAAACATTTACTCTTAATAAGTTTGGTATGTGATGTAATGCACACACACACACACACACACACACACACACACACACACACACTACAGCTATTACTACTAATAATAATATTATATCTTATTTTCTAACATTATATAATTGTGCAGAATAAAAGTAATAGGTGTGCAATAAAATAATTACTTAATTCATATATTCCTTTAGTAAAAAAAATACTTTATATTTAAATAATATATTTCATATACATATTAATATATAGAAGTAAAATGTGTATTATTAGTAGTAATGGCATAAAGAGCAGTACTACATGTACTAATGCAGTACAGTGATTGTAACTGCATTAATAGTAGAAGTAGCAGGAACAACTGTAGCAGTGTGGTTGTAATAATTACATTAGACATGGTAAATGTAGTAATTGTAGAAGTAGTAGTAACAGCAACAGCAGTGTAGTAGCTATAGTAGTAATAATGGAAATAATAGCAGTAACAACAATAGTAGCAGTAGCATGAACAGCAACAACAGTATAGTAGTAGTACTGATCAAGTAATAGTAGTAATTGTAGTAACAAAGTATTAATTGTAGCAGATGGAACAGCAGTAGCAGTAGTAGTAGTAGAAGTAGCAGTTGGTAATAATAGAAGCAGCAGCAGTGTAGTGCCAGCAGTAAAAAAACATATGCCTACAGCCACTGCCTTAAAATCTACTAAAGGTGATGACATGTAAGACAATGCTGTTGCACCTGCACAAGCCGAGATGGGGGGCTGACAGAAAAGCAGAGAGAAGAGCAGACCGCCTGCTTAGGCAGTGAAACAAATAACTCACCACTCAGAGCCAATGACTGTCACCAAATAAGAGACTCACCTCCACAATGAGGCTTATACACAAACATAGCAAATCAAGTGGATTGTCACATGATTAACAACATACACCATTGTATGTGTAATATTGATCAGTAAACTAAAGTAGCAAATGTGGCTGCAGGGTTGCTTTCCACATGCATTTCTGAAAATCAGAATACAGATCATGTTACGTATTAATCTGCACTACTAGAGACAGTGCTGCCAACTTGTTCATGGCATAAACAAGGGGAGGTGGATCATTTTCAGCACTGCAGTGATATTGACATTGTGTTGGCATGTTAGTGTGTTTTGTGCTGATACAGGTGGATCAGACACAGTAGTGCTGCTGGATTTCTTAAACAGTGCCTACTCACTGTCTAATCTCACGATTTTCCACCTTATATATGTAAAGTCATAGAGAGAAGATCATCAATCCAGTCAATTTTTTTTTCAAAAGCACACCTGATGCAACTAATCTAAGGCTTTATTAGATGAATCAAGGTGTGCAAAAGACAAACCACTTGTTATATTAGTTGTGTTGAGCTGTGTAAGTTGTTTACTGCAAACAGCTGCATGTTTGTGAAATATGCTAATAAAACTACTTTTTTTGCAATGGAGGTTTAATCATTTTGATTGCAACTGTACATTAGATTCCTATATGGGCGTAAAGCCAAATCTAACAGTAAAAAGTGTAACAGTCCAGGTCAAATAAGCCTCGCTCGCACTGAAGTTCAGTCCACGCTGCCAGTGGAGGAAAGAGATCGTGACGAATGCGGAACACGACGAATAGGAGCTCGAGGAGAGACTAGACTTTCAGAGCAACAGAGAGAGGGAGAGAGAGAGAAAGAGAGAAAAACAGGAGCCCCTAAGAGAGCACCGCGGACGCGCAGAGAATCCTTCATGTCTCTCGAGTAGCTGAGTCCGTTTGAAGGCATGCAAAAGAAGACATAACTCCTAAATATCAGGTGTGTACAGCTGACAAACTCCACGTCCTTTTTATCTTCAAAGGATCCACCGCAGGTGCTTTGATTGGTGTTTCCCTTTTTGTTGTTTTGTTTTGAAGTTTTGGCTTGTTTTTGTTATGTTTCAAATCTTCAAAGTACCAACCGCAGGTGCTTTGATTGGCGTTTGTTCCAGTTTTTGCTATTTGGTTCCCTTCATTTTATATTTTGGCTTTAGGTTTCCAAAACTAGCAAAATATTGTGATTCACGTCTTTCTCTTAATGTTTTGGTGGCTCTTTTGAGAGTTTGGCTTTGCATTTATGGTCGCATCCCAAGATACTCCAATCGATGGGTTTACGTTTTGCATTTATTTGTTTTGGGTTTTTTGTTTGTTTGTTTTTGTTTTTTATTTTGGGTTACATGTAGGTGTAGTAGCAACCAAAAACGCCATGATTGACGTTTTGCCCGTTGCTTTTGGATGTTCGTTTTTGATTTGCTGGTATCCTACTTTATGTTTTCAGAGTTATGGGTATAAAATGAACACCCATATAATCATTGACATGTTTGCGTTTTGTGTTTTTGCAGGTTTTGTTTTTGGTCGTTTTGCTTTGCGTTTTAGGTCTTCAAAGAAGAAATCAAATATATCTGCCTGGCATTTACTCTATGTTATTTTTGCATGATTGAGTTTGCATTATATTTTAGGTCTTCGGTGTTATGAATATAAAATGAACACCTATAAAATTAAATACTTTTTATGCCTTCAAAGTAAAAACCAAACAAGCCTTGTTATGTTGGAAGCAAACTTTAGATGTTCAGAGTATACAAATCTAACACCTATAAAAGGATATATTTGAGTTTTGAATTTATAGTTGTTTTCTTTCTTTTTCTTTATCGTTTTGAGTGTTTTACGGTTTTGAGCAACAATAAATATCAACATCCAAGATCGAGACTTTTTACTTTTTCTGTCTTTTTTTCTTGCTTTATGATTCTTTATGTTCAGATCTTCATTATAATATGAAAAATGTTTCTTTTTGTCTGTTTACAAACATAGGCTATATTTTGACTGCATTGTTTCAGGTCAGAAGTCAGAGTCTGCTTGCATAACTGATGATTAAATCTGTGCTTTTATTGGTTTGTGTTGATGATTCTGGTGGTCTTCTTCTTCTTGTATTCCAGGCGTGATGGCATCCTACCACAGCTTAGAAGATGACGCCATGGCTTTGATGGCGCACGACGGTGAGCCGGTGAAGGCCGAGAGCTTCACCAAAGACGAGGAGACGGTGGCGCAGGAGGAGCCAGGCGCTGTAGGCAAAACCGACCCGTCCCAGAAGCCCCCGTACTCGTACGTGGCCCTCATCGCCATGGCCATCCGCGAGAGCTCGGAGAAGCGCCTGACCCTGTCCGGCATCTACCAGTACATCATCAACAAGTTCCCCTTCTACGAGAAGAACAAGAAGGGCTGGCAGAACAGCATCCGCCACAACCTGAGTCTCAACGAGTGCTTCATCAAGGTGCCGCGTGAGGGCGGCGGCGAGCGCAAGGGCAACTACTGGACTCTGGACCCGGCTTGCGAGGACATGTTCGAGAAAGGGAACTACCGGCGGCGGCGGCGGATGAAGCGACCCTTCAGGCCGCCCACGGCCGCTCATTTCCCGCCGAGCAAGGCTATTTTCGGTGCCGACGGCTACGGCTACCTGACCGCGCCCAAGTACATTCAGACGGGCTTCATGAACGGCACCTGGTCGCTCGCGCAGCCGCAGCCTCCTCCTCCGCCCCCTCCGCCGCCGCCACACGTACCCTACGCGCCGTGCCAGATGGGCAACGGAGGAGCCGGAGGAACTGCAGGGGGCGGCGGAGGAGGTGACGGAGGTGGAGGAGGAGGCACGAGCGTGAGCACCCTTGCCGTCAAAGGCATCACGGCTCCGGCCTACAGCCCCTACTCGCGCATGCAGGCCGTGGGGCTGCCCAGTGTCATGAACTCGTACAACGGCATGAGCCACCATCATCACCACCATCCTCACCACCACCCTCACCACCACCCTCACCACCCTCAGCACCAGCCGGCGGAGCTCTATCCGTACTGGGAGCACGAGGCCAAGCACTCAGCGCTGCACGCGCGGATTGACATTTGAGGGAAGGAGAACCAGAAAAAGAAAATGTGAGAAAAGAACAGAGAGAGAGGGAGAGAGGGGATGCAGATTGGAAGTAATGGGAGTGATCATCTTAAATGCCTCCGGGTCTGAAACGTTGTTTGAAGGGTCACTTTTACATTTCTTCATCAAAAAAAGTCTAACTTTGGAGTCTATGGGCCAAAAAAGTATTTGGACTTATGTCGATTCAACTTCATCAAGTTGAACGATCGTTATTATTTTTTATGATTGTCTTTTTTATGATTCCTGTGAAACCTAAAGTAGTTCCGATTGTTTTTGCCCCAGTGTAGATTATCAGTTTAGCATTCTGACACAATAGCTCTGTAGATACTATCTTTGTTATACAAAAACAGTGGTAAATCACCAGACCTCTTTTAGATGTTATTTTTTTCTGTTTTGATACTTTATTGAAATTGTTGGGACCATGTTAAACCAGCACTTATTTGAAATAAAAGAACTTGATTAAATTTCGCTTTGTAGACCACTATATATATATATATTAGCTAGTCTGCCACTGATTATTATTTTGAATGAAATTCTAAAGGAAATTCATAGTTAATAATTGTTAATGGTGGCTTAATATATGGCACGATAATAATAATAATAATAATCGCGTGTCAGATTCTGAAAGAGGGTCAAGCACTTATGCCTTAACAAAACAAAAAAATTCTAGAATCACATTTTATATATAAAGTTATACATAGTGGAAAATAACACATAAACATAAAGCATATGTTTACGTGTAAGTTTATTTTTTACACAGATTTGATTATGAATCTTGGATGTAACGAAAAAATAGATTGTGTTCATAAACGAATATATATGATGTGTTTCTAGGATTAGTTTCAAATGAACACATTCATTCAACGTTTAATCTGTAAAAAAATCGTTGCTTAGATTAAAGGATAAAAGACAACACAAGCCGAAAAAGGAAAACAAACAGAGGAAGAGGCAAAACAACGCGTTTTACAAGCAGCTACTTTCTTTCTGACACTGTAATTACATAATAAGCTTACATGGCCGATTGTGCAATCATCTTTCCAGAGAGAAAATTATGTCCAGATGCGTTTGGAGACCTAGACTGGGTCTTACTGGGTCGGACAGTGCAGTACAGAACAGAGACACTAAAACCTGACGGGGAGGATTATCAGGCCAAAGAAACCTGAGAAGTGTTTCACTGGATTGGATTGAACTCTTCTGTTCAAACTGCTGCTGGTGGTTGTTTAAAACATTAAACAGTGTTAAAACAATTAAATTAAAAAAATCAATGCACACATTGCCAAAAAAAAATTTCACATATTTAACGTTATTTTTCTACAGCACACTGAAAATGTGTGTAAGGCAGGAAACAGCAATGCAGCCCAAAAACGCCAATTTACGATATAAGAATAAATAAGATTTGCAGCATATGGGAAAAGTCAAGCACTTTTTTGAGGTGCTGATTTTTTTAAATAGGGAAAACTAGAAATTATGAATACTAAATGAAAATGAAAACATTTGATTGACCTCAACTACACTGAAAACTGCGTGCAATAACCCATTTTTTACAATTAATAATTTTCTTTCCAAGTTTTACAAATGAGCTAAAATAAGTTCTATGTCTAAAACGCCATATCTGATTACAGCTAGTCTTTTGATCACGTGAACTACTGATGTTTACCAGAACATACAATTGTAATAAAATATAAGGGACATATAGTGTTTATTTGCTCAGTAAAACACTAATATTTGAACAAATATAAATTACAGGAATAAAATAAATAGTGGTTTAACGTCACTGTGTTTATTTAAACTTGTGTGAGTCTAGTAT
Organism: Acestrorhynchus altus; assembly: GCA_034509495.1. Lineage (NCBI taxonomy): Eukaryota > Metazoa > Chordata > Actinopteri > Characiformes > Acestrorhynchidae > Acestrorhynchus > Acestrorhynchus altus. The sequence goes on along the minus strand of CM067502.1, from coordinate 14,001,383 downwards.
TATTTATAGCTATCAGCCAACACCTGGTTTGGTAAATCATTGCTTATTGATGTTAGGGGAGCTGGTGATGGAACTGAACAAATTCATGCACTAGATGGGGGCCTGCAATAAGAATCTGGAACCAAACATTGTACTTCAAGACGTTTACAAGATATCACTTTATTTTAAACAATAAATTTATTGAAAATGTTAGTGTTTAGTGTCTACAAACTAAATACTCTGTTCTTGCTGAGACAAATGGATTTTAATTAGTGTCCTTGGGGTCCCATGTAATTTTGTAAATATAGGTATGAACATTACATCTAATTCAATCTGTTCAAATAGGTATTGTTAGGTGTTCAAAGTATAATTCTTAACAATTTTGAACCAACTTGGAAATTTTTACAGAATTACTCTTGAGCTACAGATTACAGGCTTGGTCTAGATTTTTATTACTTTGCTCAATTTGATCCAGTTTATCAATATTTGGATTGTATTGTTTATTTATTGTATATTTATTACTGAACATAACATTGTAAGCCTAAATTGAAAGAACAATTCATTTTCACTAGGAGTATATTTAACACTATGAGGCCCACATCAAAGCTGTAAGTGCCAAACATGACCCAGAAAGTTGCTCAGTATTCAGGATAATAACTTACATATTTTATACATGCATGTGCCCTGGACCAGGCTCAACACTGACATCTTAATATTTCTTGCAGAAATTGATAGTAGGCTATACTTCAGTGTTGCCATAAAGACATCTGATATATGACTACATTATAACATTGGACAGATCGTGTTTACAGTATATATATATATATATATATATATATATATATATATATATATATTTAATTTTTGTATATTGGACACATATGTAATATATAATATGTAACATATGTTTATTGGCGTATTCATTGGTATGTGCATACATGTTTAAAAATTTAAGTAAACACGAATTTTAGTACATGCACGAACTATTTATGATATAGTTTTTTCCAAAAAGATTTTTAAATCAATGAGTTTAAATTATATATTGTTAACCATATATGCATGACACAGATAAGTTTTATATGTTAATAGGCGTTTGACCTTTATGCCAATTTACAAAAATATGTCACATTAATTTCACATAATGTCACATTTCACACATGTGGGGCAAAAATATGTAGCTTGCATTCTAACATATGTCATGTATATGAAACGTGTGTGTGTGTGTGTGTGTGTGTGTGTGTGTGTGTGTGTGTGTGTGTGTGTGTGTGTGATTGTATTTGAAACCTAGCTGATGATCGTAAAGTGGTTGTGATCCAGATGTTCAGGTATTTAACACATAGTTGACTTGTTCATTTACTTATAGATTTTTTTTTTATTAGATGATTAGGGTTTCAGAGATGCAGATGAGTTTATAACACATAGTCAACTTATTTATTACTTTTACTGTTTAGTATAGGATTAGTATATAATCTTATATGTTTATTGTTTAGTTAGTATAGGATTAGTATATAATCTTATATTCTTTTGAAATCCAACCATTTCAATCTTACGAGAATTAATTCATAAGCACAAATTCTCTTCTCGGAAATATTCAACAAAAACAAGCCCATTAATCCCAGTGGCACCTGTTAAAAGTGCTGTACTCTACTGTACAGTAACGTTCTTTTCAGTTCATTTGATGTAAAATGTAAATGTCATGCAAATTGATAGACGGCGTTTGGGTTCATTGAAAGGTTTTTAGAGGTAGTTAGAGGTAGTTAGAGCCTCAATAAAGCTAAAAAATTATCCTCTACTCTCTGCAAGTAAAAAATAATTGTAGTAGAAAATTGTAAAATACTTAAATACTTTACACTATTATATTACATTATGAAATGCGCAGCACAAAATATTGTAGCAAGATTTTTTTAGAAGTGTTAATTTTAGAAGAGTTTTGGGCTTTTTCCTGCAATAGTGATCGAAATGGACTCCAGTCTCCAGTCTCTATTGAAAAGAAAGAATGAGGGTCATCAGTATTTACACTTCTGTAAAATTGTGGGTTAGGATCTGGCTTCGCGCAGCTCCGGGAATTGTTCACCATCTGTAAAGACATCTTTAAAACGAGCTCGAATCACTCCGGTGTTTTTAAAACCACCAATGCTGTTTGTACAATATCTGTGAAAACGACATTCTCTGAAAGTTCACGGTGTGATGAAGCAGTTGATCTAATCGCGCCTAATTTTCAGGATGGACAAAAACAAATATTCACGTCGTGCAGCCCCGTGAATGGTCTTGTCCGTGAGTAATCTGTCTAATACCAGATCTGACCAGACGTGAAACACAGCTTCTGAAACGCACAACAGCGCTATTATCTCGTCGTTGTGAGACCTCAGTGTCCGCATGCCTTCAGCCTGCCTTCCAACACGTTTCAGTGCGTTTAAAAAACAAAAACACCTTCCATCATTAAAGCTGTGACCGAATTTATTCCACTTATCAGAGAGTGAAATCGCGTTAAGTATTTGTGGACCAGGAAATAATAAATGCAGGCTTATATTTGCATAATGACACAGTGGACAACAGCAAATTCTTACAGCCGCTGCCAGAAACACCCTGTATCTCCATTTGTTAACAATATTTTTCACTTTTGTTAATACAACTGGAATCAGGTGTCGTTTACGTTTGGTGAATGAACCAATATAAATGCTCCAAAATAATTTGGAATAAAATATTTGACTTTGTCCTTCACTGACATTTAGGAAGGTTTCTCTTTCTCCTGTAAAGCTTTTTTACCTTCTTATATTTTGGCTAAAGCCTCTAAGATAAAAATATATAGTGCTTCATAAAGCATCCACCTTTATGACTTATATTATTATTATTATTATTATTATTATTATTATTATTATTATTATTATTATTATTATTATTATTATTATTACCTACAATACATATTATTACAATACTCCTGTAGCATCACTACGTAGGTTTCACAAAACGGTTTTTGCTCAAATTGTGCTTTTAATGAACGGTGAGTTCCCGAGAAGCTTTAATAGTAATAAACCGAAACACTTGCACATTGTGCAGCTGACACTGAAATATACCGCAGTAGATCTATGTACGTAAAAGAGACTGTATTTGATGTAACATTGTCCCACTTAATTTCCACTAGAGGGCGACATTTACATTGAGTTGTACGAAGATAGATAGATAGATAGATAGATAGATAGATAGATAGATAGATAGATAGATAGATAGATGTTCCTATATCATGAGGAAAATTCTCTCTCTCTCTCTCTCTCTCTCTCTCTCTCTCATAGCAACAATAGCAATAAAATAAACTTGTTCAAATTTGGAAAAAAATGATTTTTAAAGCGTTGTCATTAAAAAATATCCCCCAAACAGAAGATACATATATGAGGATGTAGTTGATGCTTTAATATATATAATAATATAATTTTTTACACATTCAAACATCTTATAAACACTATTAGCACATTTATTTTTATCCAAACGAGCCGCAACTTCGTTACATCCTAATTTTATTAACATTCTTAAAAGTAGGAGTGTTTCAGAAACCCCTCGTAACTAAAGTAGCACTTAAACATCAGAAATGTAAGATTCTTGTGAAAGGTTCGTATTTCACAGCGTTTCGCCTAACATGAATTTTATGTGCAGATTTCTACCCCAAAAACTAATTTTCCTTAAAAAAAAAACAAAAGTCGCAGACGTGCTGCTTCTGTTCACGGCGAGATAGTCTAACGTTTGTATAATGTTACCTTGCTTCTTTTAAACATATTTAATAATATGATGTATTTTATATATTGTATATTTGACTAAAGCCAATTCGATCTCTAATCTATAATTCTTGTAATTAGTGACATCCTAAATTTATTATCATTGTTATTTAAAATGTCACAATATATTTATATTTACTGAATTTAGCAGATCCTCTTATCCAGAGCGACTTACAAAAGTGATTTGCTGTTCACTCGGAAAATATCCTTAGTTAGTTTCTAGAGGCTATAATACAGAGATGCCCCGAAGATGCTGCCAAATGCAAGTGTCAGAATGGAGACCTCGAAACCCAGTGCTCAACATATTACACTTTATCACACAAGACACAGTATAATTGTAAGTCTTTAATGTGTCAAATGCTCTTTTGAAGACAGTGAGTGACTCAGCTGTTTGGACCCCCAGGGGAAGTTCGTTCTACCACTTTGGAGCCAGAACAGAAAAGAGACTGGATGCCTGTTTTCCATGCATCTTGAGGGATGGTGGGTCAAGCCGAGGTGTACTTGATGCTAGAAGGGATCTGGGAACAGATCCAATTTTGAACATTGCCATCATGTATGGAGCTGCTGGTCCATTATTGGTTTTGGGGTCCAACATCAAGATTTTGAATCTGATGTTCAGCTAAAGGAAGCCAATGAAGGGAACACAGCAGAGGAGTTACATGACTGAACTTTGGAACATTGAAGACAAGTCATGCTGCTGCATTCTGGATTAGTTAAAGGGCCTGATGGTCCACATAGGAAGACCACCTAGAAGGGAGTTGCAGTAGTCAAGTCTTGAAATGATAAGAGACTGAACAAGCACCTGAGTGACCTCTCTAGACAGAAAATAATTCTCTGGATGTTGTAAAGGAGTCCAGTTTATAACATGAGCCAAGAAAGATAACTGGTCATTCATAATTAAACCAAAGCTTTGTGCTTCTGCGATAAAGTGACAAGTGAGGAAAAGCAAGATCATGGTAAAGACTAGTAGCTTCAGGGTTGTACATATCTATCTATCTATCTATCTATCTATCTATCTATCTATCTATCTATCTATCTATCTATCTATCTATCTATCTATCTATCTATATATATATATATATCCCCTACCCTCACTCCTTAAATTCAAACAAATATGGGCAAACGTATTTACAGGCAAATATCAACACAAACAGAAAAAATAAACAAAATGATTCATTTTCAATTAATTTCCCAGAGTCATATTTCTGCAAATTTCTCTCTTTGTGTGTGTGTGTTTACTTTGTATTTGCAGTAGGAGGTGGGATGTGGTAGGGTGAGTAGCCTGAGAATAGATATAATTCTTTAAATATACAGTATATTTACTCATTTTGCATATTTATGCACTACTTGTTAATGTATCTTTCATTTCATTTTTACACTGCAGTGAACCATTGTTTGCAACCTGAATATCAGAGGGCCTAGTCAGATCCATCCTTCCATTTGTCTGTAAGTATAACTAAAGAGGATAAAATAGTAAAAGAGTCAAAGAGAGTCAAATATTTGATTTTTTAAAACTCATTTGTATTGAAGTGTGTTTATGGG
>CM067502.1:13958285-13993586 GCA_034509495.1 Acestrorhynchus altus | reverse complement strand
ATATCCATATATATATATATATATATATATATATATATATATATATATATATATATATATATATATATATATATATATACACAGCATTTGTGTGCCCGCTCTAGCCCTTAATTTTGAAATGTTTAGTGCTCACATGGGTGGAATATGGACTAGGTGGGATTCCTAATATCCCTATCATTACATTCCACCTTAATTTCTCATCACTGACCTATACAGAATTAATATGCAGTTGGTAGGAATTGAAAGGGTGTTTTTTTGTTCATGTTTTTATGCAAGTAATAATAAGTATAAAAATCGCTAAGATTAATCATTTTAAGAAAACCCCAGTTTTATAAAAGAGATGTGACATTCTTAAAAATAACATAATGTAAATTTTCTTTACCATTTAAAGGTCTCACATAACAACATACATCCAAACCATGTAAGAACCATCATTTTTAAAAGTTTAGTGCTATTAATATTGTGTAATGTCACATTGCCTAAATTGTTCATCTTTGGATGTTCAAGCAACAAGAATTTAGGGGGAAAACGAATTTTATCTGGTTTATTTGGTTTGACAAATTCACTCCATGACAACTGCTCCCTATCCTAAATACAAGTTGCTCCCTGCTTTGATGGTATTTGACTAAACTATTATTGGCTTTACATAAAACTACTCAAATGAATCAGGTTTTTCTTTGAGAAGTATTTTGCCATCCAACACAGAAGATTGCAGATTGCAGAAGGCAATCTATATCTCTTTCTGTACCTCTCCACCATGAATGTGTAGGCTTTATTTCAAAGTTATAGTGTCTCAGACTTGTGTATAAGACTTATAAGGTTTATAATTGTAGGCAGACCAGATTCAAAATTCATAGACAGCAGATTATCAGGGGGTTGTGTTAAGGTGCTCTACATGCACTGGATGCATTTTGTGTCTCTGACTGACTTAGATGTTTAGATCTTCATGATTCAATTTTTTTTATAAATTGGATTTCCACTTTAAGTGAGGGCCGCGTCTACTACCCCACCTGTTGGGCAGACACGGGCACATGTATATTAATAATTTGACGCTCAAGAGTTTCTGTCTTGGAGTGCCAGGATTTGATGTTCAGCCTGTTTTTTGCTTGAAGACCACATTGTCCCACATTAAAAAATAACTCAAAGAAGTGTGTGGGGCTCTTTCTGTCCTGTAACATGTTACATTATTGGCCTACATTAACTTTTTTATCGCAGAAAAGGGTTTAACACTATGTCAAACGTAAACCAATTTCTATTATGACATCAACAGTGTATCTAGCAAATTTTATTAGTTTAATTAAAAGATCTGATTCAAAATCATTTGTTTAAAATGAAAAAAAAAAAGTTTGAAATGTTCTGTTTTTCGCATCATCATTCTCTATTGAACCTTCCTGGAAACAATGTCATGGGTAAATCATTTTATTCACACTATGCAGGTTATGTAGGACCTGTACAACTGGCCTCTATTTGCATACAGATGGTGCCACTCATTTTCATGGAAGTAGGTGTAACTGCCACATTCTGTTTGTATGCTGTAATGAATGATGCACTAACAACATTATAAACATTTAAAACGTTCAGCCATTGCAATGCTACAGTAACAATATCATCATTTCTGTCCTATCTGTTTTTGCATCATGATTAGCAATTTACAAACAACTACAATGCTGGATCTGCTTCCCAAAAGCCTTCTTCGATGACTCCACCTCTGCATCTGTGTTGGAAATGTCAGTCGAAAACTGAAACACACATTTTATGATTATAATACCACAAAATATGATTAGAAAAATAATAATTATGAAAACTAACAACTAACCAGTAACATACAGTACATGGATATGTTTTATATCCAAAATTGTTTTTATTTTTAAATAAAATTTAGTTTTAATGATGACGTGAGAAAAGGTTTTTTGAAATTTGCTAATTTATTAAATATAATATGTATATAAGTATTCACAGCCTTTGCCATGACACACAGTCAGATGCTGCTTGTTTCCATTAATCATCCTTCAGATGTTTGTACAGTTTGACTGGAGTACACCAGTGGAAAAATTCAGTTGATTGGACAATGAATGGCACACACCTGTTTATATAAGGTCCCATAGTAGACAGTGCATGTCAGAGAACAAATCAAGCCATGAAGTCTAAGGAATTGCCTGTAAACCTCTGAGACAGGGTTGCATCAAGGCACAGATCTTTGGAAGTGTACAGAAAAATGTTCTGCTGCATTGAACGTCCCAATGAGCACAATTGTCTCCATCATCTATAAATGGAAGAAGTTTGGAACCACCAGGACTCTTCCTAGAGCTGGCCACCCAGCCAAACCGAGTAATTATAGTAGGAGTGCCTTAGCTAGGGAGGTGACCAAAAACCAAATGGTCACTCTGACATAACTACATTGTTGCTATGTGGTGAGAGGAGGAGACGAGAACCTTCCAGAAGGAGAACCATTTCTGCAGCACTCCACCAATCAGGCCTATATAATAGAGTGGCCAGACAGAAGCCACTCCTCAGTAAAAGGCACATGACAGTCCATCTGGTGTTTGCCATAAGGCTCCTAAAGGACTCTTAGATCATGAGAAGCAAAAAGATTGAACTTTTTGGACAGAATGCCAAACTTCATGTCTGGAGGGAATCAGGCACTGCTCATTAAGGCAATACCATTCCTACAGTGAAGCATGATGGTGGCAGCATCATGCTGTGGGGATGTTTTTCTGTACTAGGAACTGGGACATTAGTCAGGGTCAAGGGAAAGATGACTGCAGCAATGTACAGAGACATCCTTGATAATAACCTGCTCTAGAGCGCTCTGGACCTCAGGCTTGGATGAAGGTTTATCAACTGTAAACACACAGCCAAGATAACAAATGAGTGGCTTGGGGACAACTCTGTGAATGTCCTTGAGTGGCCCAGCCAGAGGTCAGATTGAACCCAGTTGAACATCTCTGGAGATATCTAAAAATGGCTGTGCACCAATGCTCCCCATCCAATCTGAGAGAGCTTGACAGATTGTGAAAAGAAGAATGGAAGAAACGTCCCAAAAACAGACGTGACAAGCTTGTATCATCATACTCAAAAAGACTTGAGACTGTAATTGCTGCCACAGGTGCTTCAACAATGTATTGAGGACAGGCTGTGAATACTTTGTCCTCATGACAAAGTTTTTTTGAGGAATTTTGAGGGGAAAACTAACTTAATCAATTTTGGAGTAATGGATTATAATATAATAGGCTGTAATATCACAAAAAGTGGAAAAGGTGAAGCAATGTGAATACTTTCCATAAGCACTGTCAAGGAAAGTGACAAGGGAATGTCAGCCTGGAGAAATGCCTGGAGAAATGTGTTTTCTTCATCATTTTTATTTTTTAATTAAATATTTAAACAATAATAATGAACAAAATACAAATGAAATAAATACAATCAGAATTAACAGGATGATTAATGAAAAACTACAAACAATACCTACAATATGGTCTATTGTTCTAATGTCTGGAAAAAAAAGATTGTGTGTTTATTTCACAACACCTAATAGTATCCTTCTGCCAAACAGATCTCTTTTTCCAGCATGACAGGGAATAAATACTGTATATTTGACTGAACTAAATCTATGTTTGATGTTTGACTGAGCACACTGTTTGGATGGAGGAGTTAACAAAGACAATGTTTTTACAGATGTTTTCTGAAGTACACTGAATGTATAGGTTCATAATGTATAGGGTCAAATGGCCACTAGTACCAGTTTATGTACACATACTTAGATTTCTTTTTTTACTTTGTCAGACTGAAATATGCTCTAAAATAATAAAGTGATATAATGTCAAAGAATATTAGTGACATCTGTCATTTTTGATGTAGAAGTGCATGTGAACCTCAAGTATGTAATGAGTTAAGAATTGGTTAGAGTTCTCTTAAATTTAGGAATGGGTTTAAGTAATATGTCAGTTATGAAGGGTTTTGGTAATTTAAAAATGCTCTTGGGGTGATTCTAGAATCAAAACTTCAGAACACATATACATTTTAACAAAACTTTACATATTAACAACTTATTAACAATTGGTAACTATAACAGGCTAACAAACAATTAGTATTATTTATCAAATATGAGAACAATAAATAGATCTGTATCAATGTATAGCCTTTTTTCATGGAATGTTGAGATGCTGTAGGTTCAGATGACCAGATTAGATTGAGGGAAATTAAGCACTGGTGAGCTCAAGGAGAAGATAATTCAGATCAGACATTAATTCTAATAATCTGATATCCATTAAAAAGATGCTAAAGTAACACTAAACTTACAGTAAACTATACAAACCAAACAAACTAGGAATGAATCAAAACCAACTATGATGCCACAAAATTACAAAGGGTCAAACGTGACGGTGCAATGAAAATACACAAACAATGACATACAAAGAAACACTGAAACAATGGTGCTACATATTCAGAAACAGACTAGCCACACCTATAGCAGATAATCAGAGGGCAGGGCTGAAAAGGAGGCATGTGTGGGAACACTGACAATGAGGCAGGGAAAGGCAGAGACAAGAACATAAACACAACAGAGCCATATGCAGGGAAGCACAAGTGAAAACAAAACAATACAGGCAAACAGATACAGATACAATACAGGCAAGCAAAGTGAGGAAACCAGACAAGAGTGTGACAAAAAACATCTTTTCAAGATTTACTTTCTAAATAATAAATATTGTTGCTAATTTGTGAGCCCTTGCATTCATGGCATTTAGCTGATGCTCTTATATTACAGAGGTGGGCCAAAGTAGTGTTAGGAGTCTTGCCCAACTACTCTTATTGGTGTTGCACAGCATAGTGGCCCAGACTGGGAATTGAACCCCCGTCTCCCACATGGTGTGGTGGCTCACATCAATTCACCAAGCATGTTTCCTTAGTGCTTCAGAAAGAGTTTGAAAACACTCGTTGGAAACATTACCTCAGTGTTACTGAGCTTTACCAAAACATGAAAAAATAGATACACTGCAACAAATTTCTGTAGTTTTACCAGCATTTATGATTGTATAATGAACACATTCTTACTGTATAACATATATACAACATGTTACTGTAGAGCAGCAAAAGGTCATGGAGAGAATACTGTGGTGGTGATTCTACAGTAAACATATTTCTACTGTGAATGAAAATATGCTCATATACGCCGAGCAGGATTTTACAGCAGTTTAAACCATAATCCGTCTTTGCTTGTTACGTTTTACTTTCTTAATGTGAAAACAATTGTAGAACTGTGATTTTTACTGTAATAATAGTTATAGTACTGTAATGTAACTGTAATAACAGTTACAGTATTGGGAGTTTTGCTGTAATAATAGTTACAGTACTGTGATTTTTACTGTAATAATAGTTATAGTACTGTAATGTAACTGTAATAACAGTTACAGTATTGGGAGTTTTGCTGTAATAATAATTACAGTACTGTGATTTTTACTGTAATAATAGTGCTGTGATTAAGTATATGGTATGTATATGACGTACTACAGCAACTTACTAGCTAATAGCTTATTTCTTTACATTTAGTGCTCTTTTTACAGTGTAGATCACGGCAGTGATCTGTTATTTATCTCAGATAAACTATGCTCATTTTGGAATTGTTAAAGTCTTCTCAGTAGTGGAATTTTTCACCAGTGATAACTCACCAAGTTCCAGTGAAGAGTATAAAAGTCAAGACACTTACATTTGTATTTTGATAAAAGCCAGGATTTTTTTTTGCTGGCACTTTTTCCAAATAACTTTATGCCATTGAAGTAGGCTCTTATCTAAGGTTTGAAGATGCAATCAGTGTCTCCAACTATGATTCCTGACACAGAGTGGCACGCAATCAGCAGGCAACTTTTTAAAATGTGACACAGTTCAACATGCTGCAGTTGGTATATGCAAAGTAAAATATATGTTTATTTCTGCTACAAGCTTCAGATATCTCAGAACAAGCCTGAGATTGACATACTATTTCCTTTTTTTCACCAATTGTTCTCCCTAATTAATTATTAATTAATTTCCAAATTCCAAATAATTTGCTTCCCCCAAATCACATACAGTAGCTGCTAATGCAACATTATTAGATAGCTGAATACTGTATGAATTAGCTGCTCATCCACTGTTTCTTCTGTAATCAAGTTTATTTAAAAAGAGTTTATCCAGTTTTTGTTGAAGTATCAGTGACTTTTCTGTCCAGTTAGGTTTTCTACTATATTTTTGAGCACTGCTCTGAATTTAATAGCATTTAAGAGCATTAGTGAGGTAATGATGTTGGATGATCTCCACCTCACTTTATTCCCAACTCCCCAGTTCATCCCAAAAGTATTGGATGGAGCCCAATCATTCAAGGGAACACAGTTTTTCTGCTCCACACTTCAGTGTTGGCTGTATACCCCCAGCTCATGCCTAGCATTAGACATGGTGCCAATGGGTTCATGTATCTATTCTACTGCCAGTACTTCTTCACAGGAACTAATCAGGCTGTGTGCATTTGTACATCTGTGTCATCAATGGGTGCAATTTAAATAGATGAATGCATTCATTAGAAGCATCTGGAAATATAGTGCATGTACATCCCATGGTAATGCTGCATAATTTATTTGTTTTACTAACTACAGAAAGGCTGAAGCAGGGCAAGCTGTAGAAAATAAAACTCAACTTAAAATAGTTTATAACTTTTACTTCTAGTGAGAATTAGAACCTGAACATCATGAACATCATTTTCTTTAATTCTGTCTCAAAGCTGTTGCTATATGTCAGTCCTCATGTCAACAATATGGCTACGTATGCTATCACATCATATCTGATGTAGCCTGGGTTGTACTTTGTTTTTTTTTTAAAGTGTAAAGAAAGTTCAACATCTCGCCCGTGGCTGCATTGTCTCAAACTGATTAACATTTAAATCACCCTGCATTACTTCTGTGATGTTATTAATTGTACATCTCTAGTAATGTTTATAATGTTTATGGTTTTTATTTATGGTAAATACATTTTCCACATATACTTTAATGATTTAAAGTGCTGGTTGGATTTTAAATCAATTTGGACTACCCCTGAGGATGGACCTGCAGACCCCTAGAGAGTGTTTCACAACCCACTGGTGGTCCCTGGCCCACAGGTTGTGAAACCTGCAATTGACCATCTGTTATTGGAACCACAAGAGGTCACAAATCTAGCCATTTTATTTAGATCCAAAACCACCAGTAAATCTTGATTTTATATGTAATTTTGAATAGTGTACATTTTTCATACATTTAAATTGAAATTTACTTCATGTTTAAGTCCCAAACTTTCTTAACCTATTTTAATTTAATGAATGAATGAATGAATGAATAAAAAGGTCTGACCTACAGTATATCTATGAATTCAATTTTCCATTAGTGTGTCTGTGTATCACTGAGCAAACCGTTGTAGATCAGATATTATTTGAGAGATGGATGACAGGGCAACATTGTAGTGACACAGTCATTTTGGCATTGTTGTTGTGCAACTGTTAAATATCTCAAAAAGACATCAAATGAATGCTTAGTGTATCTCTGATTTATACATGCTATAATTATAAGTAAAAAAAACAATGCATTAAACAATGTCAAATGATCACAGTTCATAAAAACAATGTGTTGATTAAAACTAGCTAAGCAGCTTATTCTGAAACTTACAGTAACATTCTGTTCATTTGAAAATATATTTTACTTATAACAACATACATTTGAAAATGATTCATATCTGCAGCATCATTTCACCATCTCCAGGACCATCATCATCTTCACCATGATTACATTATTATCATTGTCTATATCCTCAACAGCTAACATTGCCTATATTCAATGTACAGACCATAAAGCAATTTGACTGCTTTCCTAGGGTTCCAGTACAAAATACCTAGATGTTGTTCAGGGCATTTGACCAGGAGAGGGAGCTATTGTTTCACTATTATCTTTGAAATGGCATGAACATTAAAACAGTTTATTTATTAATGTTTTTAAATTAAATACTAGAATTCCAACATTTTAGTACAAAGAAGAGAGGTACTAAACATTAAAGTGTCAAACCAGCAAGTTTAAAACAAGCTTTTTTCCAGTGTTGCTTTTTTTTTTTTTAAGAGGCTCTAAAGTGCATCATGTTTATAGCAGTCATTGACATTAGAAAGGTACATTCTTTAACCTGACACTCCAGGACAGTTCCATATAGTCCATTTACTATTGCACATCTGTGCATATTCAGTAGGCATGAATAAATTTGCTTTACACATTACTGATTCTGACACTGAAAGGGCTGCTGTCTCTCATCCGCCCTCGCTCCTCTCCTCCTTCTCTATAACTCTGCTCCAACTGCATCTTCTCTGGGTCACCTCCCTCTACCCCTCCACCACTATGGTAACTCTGCCTCCTGCTGGGTGGGGACTGTTTGAAAAGTGGTGGAGTTTTGGCCTTGATAACCTTGTCAAAGTAGGCAAGGTCTGCAACATATTTGCCCATTGGAGAGAGAGAGACAATAGGCGGGAACTCGTAGCCCCACAGGATCTCATCAGGCAGGTAGGAGGTGCGCACCTGGCAGGTGGCAGAGGTGGGTTCCACTGTGGAGCTCATCATCACCAGCAGTTCAAAGTCAGCCAGCTCTGGGTCTATCCATCCCCCACCTGAGGCATATAGATATGAAGTTTCAGACTAAATTTCTTTGCTGCTGCTATGTTTCCCAATTATCATTCTTTGGTCCCCTATTTTTCAATGCACAGTACATGTATTAGTCAGTCCTAACGTTAAAACTATTGACAAGTGAAGGGAACAGCATTAATTATCTGCTTATGGCTCTGAGTGCCTCAGCAGTTGAATTCACAAGCACTATGAGCTGAGGATTGCAGGTTTGAATCCTGCATGTTGCTTGCCATCACCAGCTGAACTCTGAAAGAGCAAAATTGGCCTGCTCTCTCTGGGTGGGTAGTTGGCGCTCTCTCCCCCCATCTTGCTCAGTGTGATGCTGGCTGGCACAGACATCTGTTAGCTGATTTACTGAATCTGGGGACCAAGCACTTTCCTCCCAGCATATTGGTTACCCAGCAGTGATGCAATGGCAGCTTTACCACAAGAGGAAGTCGATCAATTATCAAACTTCCGCAAATTTAATCATTGCTGATTCCTCACATGTATTGGAGGAAGCATGTGCTTGTCTTCATCCTGCTAGTTTCAGGAACATTGTATGTGATGGGACAGACCTAATGGGGTTGACGCTTCCAAATCGGGGGGGGGGGGGGTATGTATCTGCTTATATTGGCACCTGTCAATGTGGGATATAATAGGCAGCAAGTGAACAGTCAGTTCGTGAAATTGATAAGTTGTAAGCAGGAAAAGAGTGAGCACAATCAGTGTACAATCAGTGAACTAGGGTCATGTTGCTCAAGGCTCACTGTTGCAGAACGGACGGCTAGTCCATCTAGACCAATCCTATTAAAAAGCTGTTGTGGGACAAATTGCTGTTAAAGTTTTCTTTTCATATCTTGACAAGTCAGAGCTGCTTTGGTGGCTCAAGGGTGGCCTACACAATACTAGGCAGGTGCTTTTAATGTCATGAATGAGTGGTGTTTGCTTTGTCTCGGGTACACGCACACACTTCACATACACTTCATTATTTCAATGACAACAAAATCTATAGAATGAGAAAATATAATGGACAAACAGAAATGATGACTGTTGGCTAAAATTCAGCAAAAATATATAGAATTGATATATATATATATATATATATATATATATATATATATATATATATATATATTAAATGTAACACTACAGCTACAAATTGTAAGCATACCCTTGGCGGCCCAGGCCCGAAGTGGGCTGTCATTGTCAATGGTGTGGTAGAAGGTGAGTGGGAGGATGAGGAAGGGGCTCTCGCTGGCAGTGTCCACACTGAAGGTGACATTCCTCTGGTCCAGACGCACTGTCTCACCTTCCTTTGACACACATGGCTGCAGCAGTTTTCCAGTCACCTGCACAGTGCCTTTTAGTTACACATGTACAGACCCAGCATGTGACTGAAGACTAACTATTATACGGGACAGAACAAAATTTAAATTAAGAAACACTTAATTCACTATGACTACAAGCCCCTTTCCTTTATACCTGACAGCCCAGGAGGAGACTTTTGCGCATGTTGGCCACCCTGATCATGAGACATGGCCGGCCATCATGATTGGCTATCACAGCATGCTGACTAAAGCGGACTGTCTCACCACGTTTCTTCGGCCGCGCCACCTGAGGGAGAGAGGAGGACAGAAAGACAGCATTAAAGGAGCTGTGTAAAGTATTGTAGTCACTTTCTACAACCACACACACACACACACACACACACACACAACGGTGTTTGAAAATTTGTGAAGCTTTTACATTTTTTATTTTTCTGCATGAATTTGAATAAGAACCTCAAATAAAAATTCAAGTCCTAAATGTAGATGAGGAGAACCCATTTGTACATATGTGTTAGTTACAAAAGTAATCTTTGCTTTCAGTATCTGTTATGCTGACCCTAACCCTAACTCATGCGCAGTCAAATGGACGGACGGACGGACGGATGGACAGATAGAAACTGTAGCCTAGTCCTATATCTGTCACAATCACAAAGCTTCTCAGGAAATCCAATATTAAGGCTGATGGGCTACAATAGTAGAAGATATAGAGTTCCACATTTGTCAGCCAGAAACAGAAATTTGAGGCTGCCATGGGCACAGGCTCACCAAAACTGGACAGAAGTTTCCCCAGGGTCCCTGCAGTCTTTTGTTTGAATGAGGGGTTGGGCAAAGGTCCAACATTCCCCCCTTCCAATGCCCCTGAGTTAACGTTAAGAGAAATGTAACCTAGCCATATGAATCTAGATTTCTGCTGGGGCTCAAAGATGGTAGGGTCAACAATCCAGGATGGTGTCATGATTACTGACCATGTGCATCCCTTCATTTATCCATCTTCTGGTTGCTTCTAACATGATAACATGAAGACAAATTAGTTTCATGATTATGCTATATATACAGCCTAGTCCCTGTATTTGTCACTGGCATTGTGCTTGAGCAGTATAAAGCTCCACCAGCTCCTCCAATAGTTTTGTTACTGGAAGCAATTAAATCCTCAAGCAATGTTTCAAAATCTAACAGCCTCTTTTGAAACTCTTTGTAAGAAATGATGAATCAGCAGGGGTCCCAATATGATGCCCCAATATATTGTTCCACATGGTCAATATGTTTGTTTGTCAGTGTGAATAAAAGGGATCCAGATAGTGCACCTTTGCAAGGAAGGTTCCTGTAATGAAAATCTCCATTGCAGTGGTGATAAGCAGCTGAATGATAAGCAGGACGATGGCAGAAGGACACTCTTCAGTGATGCAGCGGAAGCCATAGCCGATTGTGGTTTGTGTCTCCAGAGAGAACAGAAATGCTCCTGTCAGGGTCTGCATCTGCATCACACACAATGTGTGGTTTGCTGGAGGCTCAAATTCTGCAGGAATGGAGACAATAAACACTCAGGATATCTCTCAATCTCTGCGGGCTACATTGCCCAGAATGCACAATGAATGCCTGTTAACGTTAGCTAGATTTATTTTTCACTTCATCTAATCTACGTTTTCCTCTGAGATTCCACCACTGTTTACCCTCCTTATCTTTCCTGTGTACCATTTTTCATTCCTCTCCATCTTTCTTATCATACCACATGAATTTCCGGAACCCAGCCAGTTTCATTTGGTACAGACTATTGTAAGTAATAGTCCAGTAACTACCTGTAACTGTACATTTTCTAATTTCTGCTAAGCAACACTCACTTACCCAGCAGGTCACCATGCACAAGGGCCAGCAGGTACCAGAGCAGGCCAAAGGTGAACCAAGTTCCAACAAAGGTGGCACTGAACAAGACCAGCTTGTACCTCCACTGCATATCCACAAAGGTGGTCCAGGGGTCACGCAGGTACAGAGCACCCCTCCCACTCACATGCTCAATGCGCACATTGCTCCGTCCATCCTTGGACAGAACACGCCGTCGCCGACGGAGCATCTGGCTCCCGGGCCCTGGCCCACCTAACAGTGGCTTTAGAGCGTCTGTCTGTGTTTGACAGTGACACACCTTCTGGTGGGCAGACCCATGTGGGGTGGTGGGTGTGGATGATGTCATCTGTAAAGAAAAGACAAACTGCAGAGTGTTAGCAACACTATATGGAGGTTTTTGGTGTAACTGTATCTGCTGTCTATGGACATCTTTGTACAAAATTTTGGAGCTTTTCTATGAGCATTTGATTTCTTTCAGTGACAAGGGAATTAGTGAGGTCAGGATGTTACCTGATGACCACAACAACAACTTCCATCTCTTCAGCTCAAGTATTGGATGGCTCACCATCATTCCAGAGAAGGCATTTCCACTGCACAGTTCATGTTTATCTGCCCCAGAGAGACAGAGGGACTAGACAATATGTGTGTGTGTTCATTTGCAAATCTGTATCAGTAATGGGTGCAACCTAATGTAGCTGAATGCATTCATTAAAGGGGTGTCCACAAACGTTGGGTCATATTTATAGTAGTTCTAATACTTCTTAGAGATGCAATTTAACATTTTTCTATATTATTTAAACAAAACTGTCATACAAATGCAACATCTGTCTGAACATCCATGCAAAACTTTAAACCTTTAAATGGGGATGAATGTGACCACTGTACTGTTGTCCACCACCTGACCACAAGAAGGAAAAGGACCAGCCAAGGCATCTCTATCAGAAATAAAAAAAAGGAAAAGAAAGAGTATTGCCTTACTTGAGAGCTGCCTTAAACACACAAAGAGGCCACTTGTTTCTGGAAAGAATGAATAGACGAGATAGCGGGATTGAGTGAATGTGAAAAGTCACTTTCTACAAGTTCCCAGGCTATCCACCTGGCCATCTCCTTCACTCCCCCTCTCTCTATCCCCTCATCCACTCTGCACATCATCATAGATACTGTATGTTGCTAGGAATTTTAGCCATTAGCAGACAAGAACATCACTTTCTCTCAGCTGCTCTCCTGAGTGCTGTGTATTTTTAGTGTGTGATTCATTTTGTAATAGTTTTAATAAAATATACTGTTTTATATCTATAGTTTATTTTGTAATAGTTTATTAAAGGACACATAAGCAGTAGAAACCCTACAAATGTTATCGAACATGTAATAGTTCTACATATACAAAATAAGCAATTCCAACTACTGTATTTAGGCTGTGACTAGACTTGTTTGAAACAGCTGGACTTTCCTCACATCTGCCCGACAGCCTATTATAGATACAAGTGTCTGCTTGAACAAATGGTTGAGCTATGAGAAGAGTTATTATTTTTACACAGACTAGACTACTACTACTACTACTCTCTACTTCCTACTTTCTACAACAGATACACAACAGGCCAAAAATTTGGAATGAATTTGGGACTTTAATGGGAAAAGATTTCAAAGAAAAATATGGACCTTTGGACTAAAGACTAACAGACATATCACTTCTCCCAGAAGATGCGTGACTCTGCCAAAGATCATATACAGTGTCCTGGAAATGAAACAACACTGGACGCATCCCTGGTCATGCCACTGGACCAGCAATTACACTCATCATTGGACCCATCACTGAAACCATTATTGAATTTTCAACAAGGCCATTCACTGGCCCTTTAGTGGACCTGCAAATGGACTCACCACTGCACCGGTCACGGGTGCAACTGCCCAATAATGAACCCTCATTCAAAAGAACCATAGATCACATCTTCATGCAACTGATGAAGGTGAGGTCAGATGATTTGCTCAAAATGTTATATATAACTATTGATGTTCAAGGATGATGTTCTATTGTGCACCATAAGTCCAGATGTTTGTGGGTACCCCTTCTAATCAAGCTACTTTAAGTTGCACCCATTGTTGACACAGATGTGCAAATGCACACACACAGCTTGTCTAATCCCTGTATAGAAGTATTGCCAATAGACTAGAACTGATTGGAGCAGATAAACATGAACCTATTAACACCATGTCTAAGGCCAGATGTGGACTAGAGGAGTTTCAAGGCTGCCAGCATTGAGCTGTGGAGCAGTGGAACTGTGTTCTTTAGGATGAAGGTGCTTCATCAAGTACTTTTGGAATGAGATGGGAAAAGGGATAAGGTGATCATGCGACATCCTAACCTCATGAATGCTCTTACTGAACTCCAAATCAAGGGTATCAAAAAGAGTTTATCTACACATATTACTGTTACTGAATGAAATCAAATCTAGTAGAGCACATTTTCAAGATAAACACTTTTTACTACATTTGATTAAAATTTTCTCCAAAATGGCAACTTTAGGCAGTTTCTCCACTTATTCATTCGGGATTTAATTTGCCATCCATCTAATGTTATCCTCAGTCACAAAAAAGGAAATTATTTTGTAAGGATGATTTTTATTTATGCCAATAGGTCTATGGAATCTGTTTTTCTCTCCTCAATCTGGGATGTCCTGATCTGGTCCCAGACAACTGGATCCCAGCCCGGTTTGGATATTCCCTGCTCAAACACAAGATTTAACTAACCAGTTCATTGCCATGTTTAGTAGGTGTGTTAGATTAGAGATATTCCCAAATTGTACTGAGTTCTAGTTCTCAGTTCCCCACCCCACCCCGGCACTGAATAGTCAGGTCATTTGTGTCCTGAAAGTGCACAAACACAAACACACAGTAAGCAGTTGTTTGTACCCGCCAGACTGTCGCTGCAGTTACGCAAGCTGTAGTGTTTATAATTAGGATAATTACAATAACAGAATTCTAATTTGTTCCTTTCTGGCTTCACTTGTGTCCCTCTCTCACACTCTCTTTCTCTGTCCTTAATGCACATTTAAACTCCACAAAACAACTATGGTTAAAAAAAATCTATGAATAGACCAATAGAAATGTTTCAAAATTACCAAAAATAAAAAAAAGGTTTTGTATGATCGTTCTTCAGTTTGCAAGTTTTAGTTCATTAAAGTAATGTTTAACCACATAAAGCATTTCTTTCCATAAGCTTGTTTGCAAAATCACTACTCAAAATGATACTGAGCATATAAAGGTCTGAGGAACAGATATTGAACAGATCTAAAGGTCTGTCTACTGGTTAATTTAATTGGTTATTCTCGGAAACAATTGCATTTGTTCTGCTTCAGAGGTAGAGCTGCCTCCGGAAGCGTTTAGAGTAGTATTTATAAATAATGATAGATTCCCACAAAGAAGAGTTCTGGAGCTGTTTTAATGAATATACAGTGATGGAATATGAGTACTTTTTATATCAATGTTATTTGTATTTATTCTAATAGTATTGTTTAAGCAAGTACAACATTCACAGTTCCTAAACATTTGCACAAAAATAAATAAATACATTTTAAAAAAAGAATGAATCAGTATAAATTAAAATATGAGCTAAATATAAATTTCAATAACGGCTTGATTTCACAAATCACTCTTCCTCACTCTTGAGTGCAATTACTGGATCAAATTATGTTTCAGATCTTGATTTCCTTTCATCCTTTCTTTCTCATACTTACTCTCCTGAGCTCTCTTTCACTCTCTCTCTCTCTCTCTCTCTCTCTCTCTCTGTGTCTCTCATATAATGGAAAGCATTGTTGACAACAGATGAAAAGAACAAAAGATCACAAACAAAAGTGTGTGAAAGAGAGAGAGAGAGAGAGAGAGAGAAAGAGAGAGAGAGAGAGAGAGAGAGAGAGAGAAAGGGGGGTGCTCTCATTAGTATTCGAAAGTGGATAATAATCCTCCTTTAGCTGAACTCAAACACACCATCTCTTCATCCCCTCCCAATCAGCATGGTCTCTCCCACCCTCCTTCTATCTGATTCTCTCTTTCTTTCCCTCTTCTCTTTTTCCCTTTCAACCTATCCAATTTTTTCTCTCTCTTGACTCACCTCTTGCTCTCTATTTCCCCTCTGCTTTTTCATCCATCTCTCCACTTTCTTTCATCTCCCCAATCTTTCTCCACTCTTTCTACATCTCCGAACTTTCTCTGCCCCTTTCTCTCTACCCTCTCTACCCTCTGTCCTTCTTCCCTTCTTTTCTCACTCTTTTCCCCACTCTCTCTCCACTTTCTCCCCTTCATTCTCTCCTCTTTGCCTTTTCATCCATCTTTTCAATTTCATCTCTCCATCACACTCAATTCTGTTTTCGCTGCATATTTCCTTCACTTACTTCACTTCCTCTCTCCTTCTTTGTTCACTTTTTTCCTATCTCTCTATTTTCTCTCTTTCTCCACCTTGTCCTTCTTTCTTTTCTTCTTTCTCTCCACTCTCTCATCAGCTTGTCTCCCTCACCCTGTCTGTATGAAGCTTTCTTGCCATTCTTTTTATTCTAAGAGTTCAATGTGAAGTGTTCTCTTAATCTGATATAATGGAACTTCTCAACACTGCCAGCACCTGATAAAATAACGTGATCTACAGACTAACAACAAACAGGTGAATTTATTCACGTATTTCACATTTCATGTGAAAAATATCACACCTGTGATTAAATCAATGCTGCTTTTTCGTGTTACATTCAGTAACAAGCAGAGGCAATTAGTAACATTCAGACTCTGTTAATGAGTAACATTGGCCTCTAGTTAAAGTGCAAGACAACAATTAGCTAAAATTACATCAATACTGATCTTCAGCATTTTAAACCAAAGGTGCATCAAAAAGATAATTATTTAATAACCTTCAGTGCTTATGCACACTAAACAACTGGTTTGATGTAGGTACTGTTTAGTACTCAGAGGTACATCTTATATAACTCTACTCTCAAAGGGACAATATTGGAATTTTGGTCCAGAACAGTACTTTAACTGGTACAAAAAGCATGGCTGCAGAAAATTACTTGCACTGAAACTTACTTCATTGTACCTTGATGGTCCATAATTCATTTTCTTAGCATATGCTAAATGATACTGGGCATAGGCTACTAATATGCTGCATTGCATTGAAGCTAAAAATGAAATAATGAAGGTTTTTAGTGAATAAAGTTTTTAGTTTTTGGCCACATTACTAATGCAACCAGCTAGCCATCCACTTCCATATCATAAAGTGTAATCTTTATCATTCTGCTGAGTGGCAAAGTTGAATGAAAGTATGTGTAAGGGCTCTATAATGAAACTTCTGGACACTGCCAGCACCTGATTAAATAACATGATCTACAGACTACAAATCAATACTGCACTTTAGTGTTACATTCAGTAACAAGCTGAGGTGATTAGTAACATTCATACTCTTTTAATGAGTAACATTGGCCTCTAATTAAATTTTCAAGAAATGTACAGTAAGCTGTAGCTTACCTTCAGCCTTGAAGTTCAGACAGAAAAGCACACCAGATCTCCTCTCTCTGCTTCATTACCATCACCACACAAACACGACACACAACAGAGCTACAGAGAGGAGAGCTACACACAACTTGCTCTTATAGAGACATCTCTCTCTCTCTCTCTCTCTCTCTCTCTCTCTCTCTCTCACACACACACTCTCTCTCTCTCTCTTTCTTTCTCTCTCTCTTTCTCTCACAGCCTCTTTGTGCGTCAGTTCTCACTTTTCTTCTGCTTAAAGAAAATGCCAGCAATTTATGTGATTACCAAAGGGGCCATTAGCAAATGCTATAATTACACACACTGTAACCTGTGGTTAAAATAAAATACACTGAATCTTAAATGGGAATAACAAATCGGAAAAAAACAACAGTGAACATTTGGACATTTCCGTGAGAGAAAGGAAGAGAGACAAAAATGTATAGATTAGTGAACAAACAAACACATAGTCTTTACTTACTTAAGGGGGGGGGGTGATAAACTGTGAAAATATTTTAAACATATATTATTACTAAAATTAATAATTTAATACAATAAATTAATATTCAAAACTGAAGGTTAAATTACTTCTTCAACATATTTTAGGGCTCATTGGACTAATGAGCAGACATTGCTTCAGTAGCCAGAGCCGAGAGCCCATGGATGGGTAGACCTCACCATCATTCTTACTGTAATGCTGGCTGGCTGATGTATCAGTTGTATCCTCCAAGCACACTGGTTTGGTGGCATTTTGAAAAGTGGCTTCACACATATCAGAGAAGCATGTGCTTGTCCTCATCCTCCTAGCACTAGAAGTGATGGTGGAGACTTCATGAGTGAGTGAGTTAATTAAAACTACTACTATTAAAACTGTGAGGAAAGGGGTACGATTTGACGAATCATAAAAAAAAAATGTTTAAAAACATGATCAAATTTGATTAAATTAAATCATGAATAGTTTGCATGATTGTATGATCAGCACTCTTCACAATCACACTAAGCACTCGTCCAACACACACTAGCGAGAAATATCAGCCAATCACATACAGCATGCTCTCTACCGGAAACAACCGTCCATCTGGAGGACTGCATCAAACACTAGGTGGGGTTCACCCAGGACAGATACCTGGGCATATAGACACACATTCACTCAAAACATACACACACATGCACAGTTCAGGAAACAAAAGTCACCAGAGGAAACCCACACAGAAAACCTTCACCCAGACAGGGCCTCAAACCCAAGACCCCAGCACTGGGAGGCAAATGTGTTGACCACCAAACCAAAGTACAACATAAGAAACAGACCACCCAAGTATAATTGTTTGAGTGTGATATTTAAATTATTTTGTGCAAATCAAACATGTCATGTTTTTGGGGCTGCTCTGCTTTTACATATGTTTAAATATGTTTAAAAAGGCTTAGGCTGTTGTACGTTTTTCATATGACTGTATCACCTCTTTTCTCTTTGGCTGTTTTTAGAACTTAATTAAAGGCAAGAAGACTGAAAATATGAGGAAAACACTTCATTGTTAAAATTGAGTCTGTAACACATTATATTGCATTATATATTATATAGCATTATATATCTAAAGTTCCTAATCCAGGATACCCGAAAAATCTGAGCTAATTTCTTGAGATGAAAAGTTGCCGTATAGTTTTGAGGTAAAAACACCAACATTTTCATCTGAAGACATTAAATACTGCAGTGCTCAAACTTTCCCTATCCAAACTTTTGTGTAATTGTTTATTTCCCTCATTTATCTCTTCATTTATTATTGAATTCCTTTGTCGGTTTCCTTTCCTTGGTTCCTTTCCTTGGTCCCTGATCTGTAGCCCAAGTCTTCACTGAATAGATTGGCAGAGCATGTGGATCCGCATGGCTACCAGATCAGGCATAATCAATGGAAGCAGAAAAGAGAGGAAATAAGGAAGTTTCATGCAACTATTTGGACACAGCCAATGTGTCAAAGCTTCTCTCTCTCTCAGTCTCTCTCCCCCTGTTCCCTGCTCCAGCACTTCCTCTCCCGGTGGTCTGAGAACCCTAAAGAAGCTGGACAGAACATTCTGTGACACACAAAGACGGTAGAGACCGTGAGCTGCATAAAGACTGCAACACAGAGAGTGACACAGCATTCATTAATGAGAGAGAGAGAGAGAGAGAGAGAGAGAGAGCTCATTCATTGTAGTGCCAGATTATGCATTGTGTTATCCTGGTTTGTTGTTTGTTTGTTCCTCTGTTAATTAAAAATAAAGTGTAAAGTGAATCAACGGATTAGTTACACATTTCATTTTACTGGTGCTGTATATCAAACTGTTTATTTTATTTTATTTTAGCTTTTTCATACTGTGTTCATAAACACAGGTTGGATTCATTCACAATAGTTGGAGGTTTAAACAGACATTATGGCCAGAGTAGGAAAACCCACATAAAATAACTTACAGTATGTTGAAGGTGGGAAGAGCTTTTAAAAAACTACACCTTTAAATGTCTTACTGAAGAGTTCTTCAGTAAAAGTAAAAATAGTTATACATTACATGGACAAAAGTATTGGAACACCTGCTCATTCTTTGTTTATTATGAAATCGAAGGTGTTTAAACAACAGCTTATCCTGCTTTTAACTGCTTCTACTGTCCAGGAAAGGCTTTCTATTAGATGTCAGCCACAACTTGTTGGTGAGGTCAAGATGATGGATGATCACCACCCTACCTCATCCTAAACGTCTGAACTCTGAATCGCTGTTTGGATCATTCCAGAGAATACTGGGGAGCTTTATAGCCCTCCGGACCACTCTTGGCGTTAGGCATGGTTCCAATAGATTCATGTTTATCTGCTCCAGAGAGAGACCAATTCTATAGGCAGTACTTCTCTTCAGGGACTAGACAACCTGTGTGTGCATTTGCACATCTGTGTCAGCAATGAGTGCAGTTTAAAGTAGCTGAATGCTGTAACTTATTACAGAAAAAAACAACACAGTACTGTATCTTATTAAAGCAAAAAAATCACAGTACTGTAACTGGTTTCAGCAAATATTATTATTAATTATTATAAATATTAGACACAGCAGCACAAGTATATACACACACATCCATTAATGTTACTATTAATCTGAACTGAAATGTCATTATAAATAGTTTATTTTGATAAACTTTGTTACGTAACAGAGCAGTATGTAAACAGCAGAGCTGAGAAAACAGGCTTCACTTCATTATTACAATTAACTCTATAAATTAAAGCTTACTTACTCTATTAAAACATAACTTTTAGGGCCACTTATCATGCTTGGTAATAGTTTACTGTCTCTACACAGACCGTTTGTTTACTAGCTGAGAGATAAAGCTGTAAAAGGCCTGATTAGTGCTGTTAGCTGAGCTGTTAGTATATCCTTTATCTAAAAGACTGACTTTAAATAAAGGAGGTTATCAGTAAGCTATAGCTCCTCACTGTAACTGTTATGAATGATATAAAGACGCCCTTCTGTCTGCATGATAAAAACTACTATCTTTATAATGAAAAATGTAACCTTAGCAAAGACATATTATGGTTTAAACTGTTGTAAAACAAAATCCCACTCACAATGAGCATATTGTGATTTACAATAGAAATATGTTCACTGTAGAATCAATGAATTTTCACTATGATGCTTTACTGTTCTACAGTAACGTAGTATATAGGTTCTACGGTAAGAATATTTTAATTCCACAGTAGTAATGCTGTGGACATTTGTTACATTGAAGGCCATGTCATTCCACCTCATCCCCAGCTTTATTGGATGGCGCGCCATCATTTCAGAGAGCACAGATCCACTGGTCCACCACTCAATGCTGGGAGGCTATGGGACCAATCCTGGCTGGGTAGCAACATATGGATTACAGGATGTAAACTGACCTACACCTACAGTGCATCCGGAAAGTATTCATAGTGCTTCACTTTTTGCACATTTTATGTTACACAATGGATTCAATTCATTTTCCCTCACAATTCTACACACAATACCTCACAATGACAAAGTGAGAAAAGTTTGCTTGAAATTTGGAACCACCTGGACTTCATAGATCTGACCACCTAGTCCAGGGGTCAGCAGCCTTTAACACCCAAATAGCCATTTGGACCTGGTTTCCATGGAAAATAAAACACTGGGAGCCACAAATGACATCTAAAATGATATGATAACACTGTATATATTGCTTTTTCTTACCTTTACATTTCGTATAAACATCTATAGTGTGTTGGTTATGAAATCCATCCATGCTACAGAGAAACTCAACACTCCCACTTTGCTCTCAACAGTCCCACATAATTTTCAACATTCCCACTTTGTTCTCAAGGAAAAATAATCAAGTAATCAAATTAATGAAGTATTTAAAGCTTAAATAATGTCTTACTTTTGTTGTATAGACAGATATAGTAAACTGTATAGTCAAAAAGTGTATAACCAAGAGATATAAATGAAAATGACTGTATGTTCAGGTCTTAAGAATAACTCAATCCACAGTGGTCTCTTGTCCCCCACAGCAGAATAACAACTCTGATGGAAATCTGGAACAAACAAAAATAAGCTTTGCTAGTTTAATATGTTTAATCTCAGATCAAATCCAGCCTTACAGATTCAAATCAGACACTTTTATCATTTTCCTGTTTCTTTATTAATCACTTTATTAAGCATGTTTTTCTTCTTGAATTCACGATCTGACAAACTGGAAATGAGAGATCAAATGTTTCCTACAAGCAATGGATGCAGTGTTTTTCTGTAAGTCATGATGTTTGATAGTGGAAGAAGAAAAATACATGAGTTGATGCTGTTTTATTACACAATTACAAACATGATTTTTTTCTGTAGGAGCAGGCACTGAAGAGACAGGAGACACTGTTTAGGCACTGGATGATCGAATTAGAAATCCAGCTCAAATCAGAGAGAGAGAGAAGAGAGAGTCAGTGTATGAGGGTTGGAATACGGAGAAGCTGGCTTGGAGGAAAGGAGAAAGAAATAATAGAAAGCTTGTGAAAGGAAAGGAAGGCTCCAGAGGAGATGAAGAAAAAGAGGAAGCAGATCAAGGCTGAAGCACAGAAGGCCAAAGAAGAAATGATGGCAAAATTGAATATGATGGAAACAAAGAGGAGGAGGTACAGAGAGATCATCGAAAGCATGCGTGTGTAGAAAGCTGACATTGAGGCAAAATTGAAGTGGAGCAGGAGCAGGAGAAGAGGAGGAGAATAGAAAGAGAGATGGAAGAGACTGTGGAAAGGATGAGAAAGATGAGTCTGGAAAGGTGAAGATGGAGGGATGAAGGGACAGTTGTAATTATTGTAAATAGTTTTTAATCTTCATTAATCAATAATAAATCAATTTTTGTTCATTAAAATGCTCTTTCTTGCATTAGTGGTGAAACAGCAAGAACACATAACTTCACCGATATTAATTTAGAGTTTTACAGTTTTTAGAGTGAGATTCTCTGCTTTAAAGAGTAAAACCTCATTTCCAGCTGAAAAATATATACAGACATATTATTAGTAAATGAAGGTTTGGGTAATTTGTTCAATTCTTACTCGGTTATCAGTGGATTTATGGAGTTAAACAAACATTTTGAGGGGAAATAAAGGGTATCAACATTAAACTATTGAGATAAAATGAAATTAAGTGAAAAGTTAATTTCTTAACAAAAACAGCCCAACTCAAATCAATCCAGGTGTGCTTTATTGCCAATCCTTAATATAATCCAATTAAAGTACAATATAGCAAAACAGAATCATAATATCTTTATTTCCCCAAATGTTACACATACAATGATTATTTCTTGGTGAGACACATGTATGACAAATAACAAGCAAACAAATGATTTACCAGTATTACACTAAGATCAAAAAGTACAATAAAATACAATAATAATATATTTTTTTAAAAGAGTAGAATAGTAAAGAGCTGGTGATATGCATATGGCTACACTGTACATATATATAAAATAAGTATATTGCATAGAATAATTATATCATATAGAAGAGTTATATTACAAGAGCTATTATATACAGACAGGTACAGGTAGTGCAAATGATTTCTGAGATCTAAAGTGTTTTTAAGCCCTTCTAAGCAAAAAAAAATCCACTAAATGTTAGTGATGTGGACTCAAGATCTTCTAGATCTTCTCAGTTTGGAGGTACAATACAGGACAAAAGTTTGGACACACCTTCTCATTCTCAGTTTTCTGTATTTTTATGACTATCTACATTGTAGATTCTCACTGAAGGCATCAAAACTATGAATGAACACGTGGAGTTTTGTAATTAACAAAAAAATGGTGAAATAACTGAAAACATGTTTTATATTCTAGTTTCTTCAATATAGCCACCCTTTGCTCTGATTACTGCTTTGCACACTCTTGGCATTTTCTCAATGAGCTTCAAGAGGTAGTCATCATAAATGGTTTTTCAATGGTCTTGAAGGAGTTCCCAGAGTTCCAAGAGTGTGCAAAGCAGTAATCAGAGCAAAGGGTGGCTAATTTGAAGACACTGTACATTTGGATGCCTTCAGTGAGAATGAACAAGGCTTTTTTAAACCTGCTGTGTCCATTGATGTTAAACATCTTTACAACATCTTCACGTGTTTTCAGCTTAAACTAAAAGCCATACACTGATGTGAATATAATAGAAATTGAAAAACATACTGATCTTTGGTTCCCCTGTGAACAAACTTTATAGGCTTTGGAAACTTTTGTTTTGGTTGAAATGCATTCAAAGGTTCAAAATAAGGTTTGTGAACCAGAACAGAACCCGTTCCACATTAGAGGAAGAGGCCTATAGGAGGGAACACCTAAAAGCACTGTGCATATGAACAAGTGTATATGTTTAAATGCTTTATATTGATCAGCAGGTGATTATGTAAGGATAACTGTCATTCACCTTAGTTGTCCATCTTGAGACCTAATTTTCAAAGAACATTAAGACTAATGTTCTTATGGTAACAACATTTCTTTGTTTTGAGATTACTGGCATGAGGGTCCTGGAGTTCACCTGAATTTTCATTTTTACAATGCATCCATGCATCAGTGTATCAGTGAATTATTGAACTGTTTCTCTTTCCACTCCAGTAAGTGGAGAATAATGGAGGAGTGCATTAAGCAAACAATGGTATTTGAAGAATATTGCAATTGAAGTGCATCTCCTAAAAAAACAACAATGATCACTGGACCTTCATAGAAGGTTACACTCAACCTTATAAAATATATAAATAAAATATAGTTTTATTTTAATATTTGAAGATCACAATAATATCCCAATTTAGAACTAAATTTTAAAAAAGAACTAACACAAATAAAACACATTTCAATTAAACACTTACTATTTTTTCCCCTAAACCACACAGAGCCGCAGTATAAGGATCAGAGCCACGGGTCGCCGACCCCTGACCTAGTCAAACTGAGTGATCATGGTACAACGGCCTTAGTCAGGGAGGTGACCAAGAACCCAATGGTCACTCTATCAGAGCTCCAACATTGCTCTGTGGAGAGAGGAGAACCTTCCAGAAGGACAACCATTTCTGCAGCACTTCACCAAACAGGCCTGTATGGTAGAGTGGCCAGATGGCAAAAGGCACATGACAGCCCGTCTGGAGTTTGCCTAAAGGCACTTAAAGGTCAGTCAGACCATGAGAAACAAAAGGATTCAACTTTTTTAACTGAATGCCAAGCATCATGTCTGGAGAACACCAGGAACACCTCATCACTTTGCCAATAACAGAGCACTCTGGACTTCAGACTGATTGAGAGGTTCTGTAAAGAATGGGAGAAACCTCTTAAAAACAGGTGTTCCAAGTTTGTAGTATCATACTAAAGCACACTTGAGGCTGTAATTTCTGCCAAAGGTGTTTCAACAAAGTATTGAGCAGAGGCTTTAAATACCTGCGTACATGTTTTTGCAAAGATTCCAAACAAACTTTTCAATGGTGTTAGTAGGGGTTGGTGTGGCACAACAGGTAACACCATCAGTGAGCCCCCACTCCATGTGGGAGACAGGGGTTTGATTCCCAGTCTGGGCAACTATACTGTGCTACAATAAGGGTCCTTGGGCAAGACTCTGTAATATGAGTAACCTTGTAAGTTGCTCTGGATAAGAGCATCAGCTAATTGTCTTGAGGTATTGTGTGCATAGAATTGATTGATTTTGGAATAATGCTGTAACATAAAAAGTAGAAAAAGTGATGTGAATACTTTCCTGATGAACTGTATATGGTTGCTGATAAAATGGCCAATTAATTTAGATCCAAAGTGTTTTCTAATTAGCTGAACACTCAAACCCAACTTTTAAACTAACCACACACACACACACACACACACACACACACACACACACACACACACACACACAAAAGTAAAGGAAACAGCAAAGAACACAGTGACCCATATCTGTTCTTCTTAATATAAACATGCATTTTTCACACAGGGACCAGACAACATGTTGGAAGAATGTGATGAGAACTGATCAGTTTAAACAGAATTATCTTTCTGTTATGTCTCTCTCTCTCTCTCTCTCTCTCACACACACACACACACACACACACACACACACAAACACACACACACACACACACTCAAACACACACACACACACACACACACACACACACACACACACACACACACACACACACACACACACACACACACACACACACACACACTGGCTGTGTCTAAAACAAAAGAATGCCTTCTATGCTATTGGGTGACTAATGATAACACAGCTAAACTGCTTCCTATCGTGGACAGTGCCAGTCACCCATTACACACCGTAATCATGAAGGAGAGGAGCTTGTTTAGTGGACTGCTGAACAAATTCTGGACATTATTTACTCCAAAAGTCATCAGAGGCCTCTTTATAGACCTGATCAAACGTTCATTATTTGTTAATACATATGTATGTGTGTGCTGGTCTTGATGTATACATATATGTGCGAATGTATTTATCTATTGGTTGTACAGTTTCTGATTATACAGTTACTGTTCATATCATTTCTGGTTATACAGTTTCAGGTTGTACAGATTTTGGTTATACAATTTCAGATTATACAGTTACTGGTTAATATTTCAGGTTCATCTACTTTGCACATCATGTCACTTATCAGTTGCAAATTCACCACAGGGCTCAACTTACTGATTCTTGTACTCTTATATAGCTTTAGAATAATTTATATAGTTTTATATATTTATATAGTTTTCCTCCCTATCTAGTTTCAACATCTCCATTATTTTGTATGTTTTATTTATTGTATTTTACTGTCATCTCTCTCTCTCTCTCTATCTATCTATCTATCTATCTATCTATCTATCTATCTATCTATCTATCTATCTATCTATCTGTCTGTCTGTCTGTCTGTCTGTCTGTCTGTCTATATTTGTGGTTGATAATTGAAGTGCTCAGTGACACAGTGAGGCAGAAGGTCATCAGGTCATTCAGCTTCACACCGGCTGTGACAAGTCACATCATGTACTTGATCTACGGCTTCTTCGTTTCCGCACTTTCCACACGATTTCAGCAGAAATGTCACAATAAATGATTTCTTTCCCCAGAAGCATTTCTGTACGTGCCCTACGTGGAGACTGAAGAAAGCGAGCTCTCTACTTTAGCAACATCCTTCAGCCACGAAGGAATTCGGTTCTTTTGAACCGATTCTTTCCAGTAACACTGCTCGAGTCTGTGAGCAGCTCCAGAGGAAACGGCGGAAACGACCGTGTGATATCTACGCAGCGTTCAGCTTGTTCAGTTGTATTTAAGACGGAGAAAGTGAATTCACTACGTTTATTATATTCCACTCGTAAAGGAATCGGTTCGTTTAAATTGATTTATTGATTTATCGCACGAACCGATTCACAAACCCAGCGGAAACGGCCTTTCTGGGGTATCTAGGCAACGACTGACGTTGTAATCGGATATTCCGATTAGAGCTGTGATAAACGTGTAATTTTCATTGAATCGAGAAGGAAATGTTGATGTAACAGCTTTAAAATCAGCCAAAAAAAATTGGAGATGGTATTTAGATCAATAAGAACAATAATAATAATAATACAAAATAATATTGTAATTAATACATAATTATTATAATACAACAATAATTAATAATTTATAAATATATGAATTGCTTAAAAATAAGATAATAACAGATTTTCATATTAAATAATAAATAATAATTGGTACATAATAACATAATAGTAAAAACAATAATAAATATGATAGATAAGTAGCACGTGGAAATGACAATGTTTCATCTCTGTTATTAATTCTACAACAGGATTTACTGTTGTGACGCACTTCTGTTACTAAGCACAGTATGTCATTCACTGTTCCGATTAGTCCCACCTTCACTCGTACAGCTCCACACACACACACACACAGAGCATCCATCTCATGACCAACGCCCGCGTGCTCAGCCAATAGGAAGGCGATACAGACGTGATGCAGAAGGAAGTGACTTAAATTGAACCTGACTCGTTTCCCTGCGCAAAACGACGCAGAAGAGCCCAAGCGCGACTCAAGTTTATCTCCAGTTAACGAACTGAATCCTCGTCTTTTCACCGAAGAGACTCTTGTTTTCTGTTTCAGGAGATTTCAGCCGGACAGGAAACTCTACAATGTTCCCAGAGTCGTCTTCAGGGTGAGTGAGAAGTCTTTTTGACCTGACTTCATTTGGGAGCTTTATTACACTGTAACTACCCCCGACAACGTGGCGTGGAGACCACGGTTATATCAGGTGCCCTGTCCTCACACAAGTGACGAGAAGGGGGTGATGAGTGGCTCGAGGTTCTCGTTCTAACCCGGGTTCAGGGAACCATGTGCTTCGTGATTTGGTAGAAGGATGATGCAACCGCCCCTCAGCAGCTCCTCGGACCCTGTGTGTACATCACACCATAGGTGTGCAGGCTGTTCACACAGAGGTCACACACATCCTCAACTAGAAGTTCTGCTGAGACATTCTCAGCTGTTTCTTCTGCGTCGTTTGGGTTTATTTTATGTGTTCGTCATCAATTTCCCGGAGGGAACGCTCCCAAGGGATCAATAAAAGTTCTACGCTATCCTAGATAGACCCATTGCGTCATTAAACTGCGCTATGAAACTAGTGATCGAGGTGTGCTGTGCTGTAGGTGGTACTGTGAGGTGTAGTTAAAGTGGACTGGGAGCTCGTTTCGGACCACATCTGTGGAAATGATGCCGCCGCCGCCACGTGTGACGTAGCTGTGCCTGGGACGTGATTTCCACCACGTTTCTCTAGGAACCTGTACTGGGGGAGGGGTTCACCTTCTCATCAGCATCTGAGAAAGAACTAGTGTGTTAAAGCAGAATGTGATGGTCCTGTTAAAAAGGATCCAGATTCATCAAATACATTTATTATATCAACAGTTGACAGCTATGTCTATATTTCTATATGTATACCTATCTGTGTGTGTGTGGTGTGTATATATATATATATATATATATATATATATATATATATATATATATATATATATATGCATGTGTGTGTACTGTAGTAATACCAAGAAAGTATAAGGATTCTAGGATTCTACAGTTCTGAATAATACCTCCATATCAATCCATAAATGTTTCATCCCATAAAACTCCACTAAGGCTGTTTTAGTAATTCACTATCATAGTACTGCACTTATGTGTTATGTGTGAAGCTAATTGTCTATTTCTATAGACCATTTACATGTTAACAAACACGCAATTGTATTGGTGTTATATTTTATTAATGTTGAAAAATGTACACATTTGAAGTTAGTATATTTTCTGTACGTTTAGTGAGAGATTCTGATATGTATCACAATAAAGATGCTATATATCATATATTGAAAATATAATATGTTCTGTTAATATTTTGGAATATACTCAAATCATATCAAAAGTTTATTGTCACAAAGTGTGTGTGTGTGTGTATTATATACACATTAACTTTACACAAAACATTACTCTAAACATATATTTTGTGTATAAGTTTAAGCTGTAGGGGTTTGGAATACTGACAACAACTTTTTCTCAAACTCAAGGTCGACTCCCAACATATTATATACAATATAGTGGTCAGTTCATAACTATAGGTTTATATTCAGTACTGTTGATGTTCTCATTCTCTCATTCTGTTATTGTGTTATTGTCAATTTTAATGTGTCAGAGGAATTATTTAAACTAATGAAAGTATTCTAAGACATTGGCATGATTTGTGAGGTTGGTTGGCATTAAGATGAGTAAGATATTTTCCCATAATTTGAAGCCAGTGTTTACAGTAAATGTTAGTCATACAAGCTAAAATACTGATTACATTTTGACAAAAGGAATGATAATAGCAGTGATGTAGTGTGCAGATAATAGTAGTGTGTGTGTGTGTGTGTGTGTGTGTGTGTGTGTGTGTGTGTGTGTGTGTGTTTGTGTGTGTGTCTGTGTGGGTGTGTGTATGTGTGTGTGTGTCTGTCTGTCTGTGTTGAATATGAGTGAGAAACAGAAAAAGTAATAAAACTAAGAATATGCTTGAAAAAGCATTGATTTATGTGCATGATTAGATAAAATGCAAATCATACATATTAAATATATACTTATCTGTACATATATACAAAGTGTATATTACAAATACATGTATTTTACATATACATAAACACTATTAATATGAAGAGTAAGTATAATTACAAAATATTTGTTACATTTTATTTATGTAGTAACGGTGCATGCTCTAGAACAAATGAAATTACTGCATGAAGTTCAGCATATATACAGGGAAATTCAAAGAGACTGTACTACAGGAGTCCCCAACCCCCTCCTGGAAAGCTACCTTCCTACATATTTTTAATCCTTTAACCCTAACCCACCCCAGCTGATCCAAATAATTACTGCCTTCAGAAGTTCTGGATTGGGTGTGTTCTGAAAAGGGGTGTGTTCAATTTGGGTAGCTGGAGCTTTACAAGCTTTTCTTTTTGCAGTGAATAGAGATGGAAAAATACACAGCACAAGCTTGATTCTCTTATGACTCAAACAAACACAATGTTATTCTACTCTTGTGATGAAACTCTCACTCACTTCTCATCTCTCTTTATTTTCTGATGACGCACCATGTGTTTGCAGGCTGTCTGCCCAGTATATTTTACAGCAGTTTGTTAACCACTTATTACCCTCCCTTTCTTCAGATATGGTTACGAGGAGTGCAAGGCAACTGCTGATTGGCTCCTTGATCAGGCTCCGGTGCGCCCCCTAGTGGGCATTGTGTGTGGCTCAGGCCTGGGGGGCTTGGCTGACATGCTAAAGGATCAGAAGGTTTTCAATTACAGTGATATCCCCAACTTCCCCCGGAGCACAGGTAAGATGGCACACGCCTGTAAAATCTTGTTACCACAGGCAGCCTTTTATGAATGTAAGAATGTAAGTGATTGGAAGGATTGGCATGTAATGTCATAGGGTTGCATGATATGGACAGAATAATAGATATATAAGATATTGCTGATTTTTCAATCATGATAATAGTGAAACATTACCTGCATTGTTTGAACCAAAATAATTTAGATTTGTTGGATTAAATGCATACTTAATTTGACTAAACATTACCAGAAACACTCTGAGTTTGCTGGGTTTGTGATCAGTCAGCACACATTTAGACTCTGTGAGATTGTGAATGTTTATTGACATCTTGTCATGTCAGTATTGGAAAACAAACATCGCAATAATTGACAAATATTGTGCAACCCTAGTATATAACAGATTATACCCTTGGTTTTATGAGTCTCGTCCAGTTGCAATTAACAGTCACTTAATGCTGCAAGTGTTATATGTCACTGCTCTAACTGGTTGCTGTGTGTCCTTTAGTGCATGGTCATGCCGGCCGGTTGGTGTTTGGTACTCTTAAAGGAAAGCCGTGTGTTTGCATGCAGGGAAGGTTCCACCTCTATGAAGGATATCCCATTCAAAAGGTGAATTTAAGGATAGAAAAAGATATATTCCCACAAAAAACTACATTACCCACAATCCTGGAACATTAGCACATTCAAAAACAAGTGCCAATTTTATAGCCATGTCATAGAATAATCATTTTTACTTCTATAAAGAAGGTTTCAGTCTTTAAGGAACCCTTTAGGGATGTATAATATTAAACAAAAAACATGTACCAGACATACCCTGAGACTTTTTACATTTTGAGAAAATGCTAATATTTGCATTCTTTTGCTAAACCTGATTAGTATGAAATTTATAGTGTCTTATTTATTGCACTGACTCAAAGCAATTAGAGACAGCTTTATCTTTGATCTGTCTAAACATGTCCTAAACAAACCATTCTAGCATACTTAGTCCCTCTAATAGAACATTCACTCACCGTTGTGTTTGTCTTGGATACAAGTACTTGCCACATGGTCTCCATCTTCATGGCACTTAGAAGACATTCAGGCACTGAAACCTAATATGCACTTGTATAGAACAACACAGTGTTGCTGCATTGTCTCTTACAATGGGAGACCTCTAACAGCTTAGATTAAATCTTGTTGATTTCTTGTTTGGCACATTTTGTACATTCTGCATTTAGTTCATTTTGTTTATGTTTGAGAGCATTAATGTTATTCAAGAAAAGATTGTACCAGTTATATAAAAGCAAATATCAGCTGTCCAAGCTGTCTTGGTAGAAAAAAAAGACTAACTCTCAACCCTCAACTTTACCTCCCCTTGCTCACTACAGGCCACCTGAGGCAGAACAATACACAATAGTGAGCTGGGGCAGTGAGAACACATCCATTTTAGCACCCAGGTAGCAGTGTCTTGGTCAAGGGCACCTCACCAAAGAATGAGGGAGGAGACTCCATGAGGCTGTTGCTCCAAGGAAATTGAACTGTTGAACTGGCAGGCTTTTGTGGCTCAAGCCCTAAATATATGTATGCCCACATGTTTATGGAAACCTCTTCTAATGAAAGTTACGACCCTTTTCTGATACAGATGAAATTGCAAATTCACACAGTTTTTCTAGTATCTCCAGATCCTGCCGATTGAATTGGACACCCTGGAGCAGATAAACATTATTTGCACTATGCCTAATGCCAGGCATGGGCTAGAGGAATATGAAGGTCAACATGATTGATCTGTGGAGCAATGGAATTGTGGTCTCTGGACATATGGTGCCTCATCTATTACTTTTGGGATGAGTTGGGGATGAGGTGGAGTGGTGATAATCCAATATTCTGACCTCACAAACACTCATGCTACTGAATCCAATCAAATCTTCACAGCAATGCTCCAAAATCTAATAGAAAAGCTTCCCTGGTTGGCTGGGGCAGTTTTCCAACCAAAGCAGAATAAACTCTTTGTTTAAAATATAGTTTCTATAGTTTCTATATATATATATATATATATCTTTGTCCATATAGTTTGTATCAATTGCAGTCTGTACAATAATGAATGTTATAATTGTATATGCATAATTCTAAATTTGTTTTATTAGATCACCATGCCCATACGCATCTTTAATCTTATGGGTGTTAAGACGGTCATCTTGACAAATGCCGCTGGAGGGCTGAACCAGGACTTCAAAGTTGGAGATATCATGATCATCAAAGATCACATCAACATGCCAGGGTTTGCTGGACACAATCCCTTATGTGGACCTAATGATGAGAGGTGAGGGAGGATGTTTGGTCACATTAATAATATTAGTGTGTGTACTGTCATATATTTTATCTTGACAGTGTATAAAGGTTCTTAAAAAGGGTTGGAACCACACCTGAGTGTGGATAATAAAGTCCATTAACATTAAGTTGACTATGAAGTAGCACCTCTCTCCCTCTTTCTCAGGTTTGGCACTCGTTTTCCATGCATGTCAGATGCATATGACAGGAAGCTCCAGCAGCTTGCTCAGGAGGTGGGGGCGGAGCTTGATTACTCTGACTTCCTGAAGGAGGGCGTGTACTGTGTGCTGGGGGGGCCATCTTTCGAGACTGTCGCTGAATGCAGAATGCTCAATCGCTTAGGTGCTGATGCTGTTGGTGAGTTTCAGTTTTTATTGGATTAACTGTCAATTGTCCACCACTCAACACTGTTTCATCACCAATAGCCCAAATCATCCTTAAAGTACTGGATGGAGTACTGTCATTCCAGAGAACACAGTTCCAGTGCTCCTTAACTCAATGCTTGGGGACTTTATACCCCTCTAACCCTTGCTTGACATAAGACATTTTGTTTACTCCAGAGAGTCCTATTCTATATATCATATACATGAACAGTTCTATGCTTCAAACTGGCCTAAACAATGGTATGAATGTACACAGTCTCTCAGACATAATACATGCTTAGACAACACGTGCATCATCCTGCTATATCTTTTATGTAGCCATGGAAACTTTTTAGAATCCACAGATTTGATGGATTGCTCTCTAATGAAAAGTATTTTGCCTGTCTAATATAGCATTGCATGTGGTGCCATCTTGTGGCAGATTTCAGCAAATGTTTTCCTTTGTCATTCCGGTAAAAGGTGCCGTGTGCAATGGAGTTTACACTTCAGGCTTGTTATTCGGTAAAGCTATATGTTACAAGGCAACTGCTACAACGTTACTACATAATTACGTTGTGATGAGGAACTGAAGAGCTTGCCTTCATATATATCCTCACAGAGCCACTGCTTAAATTTGACCAACAAATTTTAATGGTCAGATATTTTTGTACTTTCAGTTCATAACTAATTGATGAAAAAACTCTTGAGTCATCCTTCAAGTTATGAGATGAAATGTATAGATAGTATTTTTTTTATATTTGATATACATTACTTCAATATATAATCAATGTACAAATTTGGCTCATAATAAAAAAAAATCCATTATAATTATTATTTAATCTATTTACAGACAATATATAGTGAGGTACAGCTGAGAAATACTAAAAAACTCCATAAAAGCTACCTCTAATGGTTAAAAGTCATACATTACATATCAAAATATTTGTGGACAGCTCTTCTCATCAGTGCATTGTTACTTTAAGTTACTCCCATTGGTGACACAGACACAGACAATAGAGCAGATAAACATTAACCTACTGGCACCGTTCCTGGCATGGGCTAGAGATATATAAATCACCCCAGAATTGAGCTGTAGAGGAGCTGGAATGATGGTGCTGCATCCAATACTTATGGGATGAGCTGGAGAGTCTGGGATGAGGTGGGGGTGGTGATCCCACGTGCAACATCAAGACTGCACTAATACACACTAAATACAATTAAATCCTCACAGCAATGCTTCAAAATCTAATAGAAAGCATTCAATGGGCAGTAGAGACATTTAATATGAAGTCTTTTTAGTTCTCTTGATTTTGGAAGAAATGATGAATGAGCAGGTGTCTCAATCATTTTGCCATATAGTTTTTTTTAAAGCCCACATGCTGGTAGTGCCCCACCATTTAATACAAACATTAATATAATGTTTTCTTTTTCAGGCATGAGCACAGTCCATGAGGTGATAGTGGCTCGTCACTGTGGAATGCAAGTTTTTGCCCTTTCCCTAATCACCAACCAGGCCGTGATGGACTACGACAGCCATGAGAAAGCCAATCATGAGGAGGTTCTGCAGACTGGAGAACAGAGATCCCAGCAGCTTGTCAAGCTGGTGTCAACAATGGTTACTCGCATTGACCTGGCTAATGACTACAAAAATGGCGAGGCGCATCATTGTTAGCACTAAGTAGCAACTAGGTTGCCCTGCTATGTATGTTATACCAGAGTAAAAGATCTATCCTGCTAGAACAACTTCTTGCACTGCAAGCCACTTGCACTCCAGCCAACCTTTAACATCTCTTAAGATAAAATACTCGCATTTGAATAGGTTGCTTAGATTTTGGACCTAATACTGTATTTTTGAATGTTTACATTCCTGAGGGAAACTTTGTTCTGAAGAACTTGTGATATCTTAAACCAGCCCCAAACCCAGCGCAGTCACA
Source organism: Acestrorhynchus altus (assembly GCA_034509495.1). Lineage (NCBI taxonomy): Eukaryota > Metazoa > Chordata > Actinopteri > Characiformes > Acestrorhynchidae > Acestrorhynchus > Acestrorhynchus altus. Next base: position 13,958,339 of record CM067502.1, on the reverse strand, counting down.
CTAATGGATACTGTAATATCTATAGAGTTTGAGTTTTATAACAGATCCCAACCA